>NDGN011447686.1:0-24694 GCA_002564285.1 Tympanoctomys barrerae
TCTTTTTATATCATTTGTATTGACTCCTTCTTTCTCATTGATGCCTATTAGTTTCACATTGTTTATCTTTGTATCATCTTGCAGGTGGTGAATTATTTTTTCTTGCATCCTAGTTGTTTTTGAGAGATCCTTTCTTAATTTTTCACTAGCTGTGACAGAATCTTCAAGATCTGAAACTCTATCTTCACTTTTAAACAATTTTGCAATCTTGTGAATCTGTCTCTTTTCTAATCTCTATTTTTTATCAGTGTCTTCTTTTTTATTTTTTATCAGTGTCTTCTTTAGAAGCAGTTATTAATTATTTTTCTACAGATAGTTTTTCTGAGTGAGTTTCCTCTGTATTTTTCTTCATTTGATTCTTTATTTCAGATGCTATTAATTTAGAGATTGCTTTTTTTATTTCAGAGGTTATTTCTCATGTGAGTTCCTCTATACCTTTCTGCAGTTTGTTTGTTTTAGACACTATTGATTCAGATATTTCAGTTGTATGATTTCCAATTTCTTCTGTGTTAGTGTCCTCTGCCCTTGTTCTGGGGGTGCTTCAGGTCAGAGATTGCATTTTGCTCCTTCTCTTTGTCATTTGTATAGGACTGTCCTCTGACCTATGTGTAGAGCTTCGGTGCAGTTATAACCTTAGCACCTACTGAAATCCTGGTGCAGATCTACAAAGTTTGAATTCATCCAGTTTTGCCTGGATTGGGTCTGTCTGCTTTGCTTAGCTCCTTCCTGTTGCAGCCCTTGGGAGTGAACCTGTTGTGACCCTCTGGTGAGATGTTCTATTCCTGGATTCGCTGGGTGCTTCTGTCCCCTAATCTCTCTGTAAGGAGTTCAGCTGCAGAGTTTCACCCCAAGCCTGTATAGCAGGCCTGGGCTGTGTCTGGAGGACAGAAGGGGGTGCAGCGGAGCAGGGAAACTGTCCCACACACTTGCAATGCCTGGGCTTGGGCAGGGACTGGAGTGGTGGAGGAGTCCAGAGAGTGCAGAGAAAGGTCTCATTCATGAGTCTGGCCTGGACTGGATGCAGAGAAGTCCACTCGGCACAGGGGAGCCTGGAAAATCTCCCACAAACTTGCAGGTCCTGGACTTGGGCTAGCTCCAGAGAGGTGGAGGTGTCCCGAGAGTGTGGAGAAAGTTCTCTCTCAAGCCACCTGGACTGGCTCCAGATGGGTGCGTGGGATCCTAAGAGCGCAGAGGAAGGGCTCACTCATGCCATGGGCTTGGGCTGGATCCTGTGGGGTTGAGGGGTCCCCAGAGTGTGGAGGAAAGTCTCACTCACAAGGTCAGCCTGGACTGGATCTGGAGGTGTCCAATAGGATAAAGGGTGCCCAGAAGCTCTCCCACACACTCCCTGGGCCTGGGCTTGGGCTAGCTCTGGAGGGTTGGTGGGCTCCTGAGAGAGTAGAGAATGTTCTCACTTATACAGCTGGGCTGGATCCAGAGGTGTGGAGGGGTCCCAAGAGCCGAGTTATTTTAAATACTTCAGAAAATAATGTTGTGTGACAGAGCCTATTCTTAGCAGCCTCTGAGAACAGATATTTAGGGATTTTGCAAGCTGTTTGTTTTATCATTGGTTGGTGGCTATAAATATTCACAGTGTGAAATTTTATTCTACAGAAATTACCAAATACCACCAATAAATGCCACCCTTCACCACCCCCAACCCAGTTTATCTGCCTACCACTGCATATGTAATCAAACCCCAGTAAATGGTGAGACATTTCAAATTGTTTTCTGTATGTTATTCTTTCAACCTTTGTGAAGATTTGAAATAGAAAGAAGAGTCTTTCTTTCCTGAGAATCATGAAAGCCACAGAGAGAAAGAAGAAATAAGAAGGCTATGGGGCATCTCTCACCTTGGGGATCCCCCACGGGGGCACCTAGGTTTCTGAGTAGGACCTGTGTGGTGAGCCGGGCCTGGAGTCTGTGGAAGAAGGGACATTTCCTACTTGTGCCCTAGGCAGAGCCCCACTGCTCCTGTGCCTCGAAGCCTAGAACTGGGCTCCTGGGTACTGGGTTTGATTTGTTTGGGCTCACAGGTCCTACAGGAAACTTCTAATTGTTTTGAACAAAAAGTCTAGGGTAATGGTATATGATGCATAACAATTGTGAGTTACAATATGTGTCCCTCTTCATTTTTCATTCTGTCTTCCGTTTCATTTGCCTTCCCAACATCAATTATCTGTCCCTCTGGTTGCTCTCTCCTCTCTCTGACTATATTACCAACTTTACTCGGAAGCATCCTCCCCACTCTCTGCCTAGTGGCAAAAGTGCCTTCCCAGGAAGTGCAAGGTCCTGAGTTTGTTCCCCGGTATCACATATCAAAAAAGAGCAAGTTCAGGCCCACTCTCTGTCTAGCTGCATCCTGTACACCCTCCCAGGGCAGTCTCAATGCTTTTTGCCCCCACAAATCTCCCCTAATAACATCTCCCTTTCTTTGTCACACCTCAATAACACTGATGTCTGAAATTGTACATTGTCATCTACTGTCTGGAACTGAGCTATGAGGGCATTTTGGATAAACTTATCTGAAAGATTCTGTACAAAAACACAAAGACATAGGGGCTGGGGAATGAGCTCAGCAGTGGAATGCTTGCCTAGCATGGTGGAAGCCCTGGGTTTGGACCTTGGCACCAAAATCCAAAAATAAACTTCACCTCAAAAACACTCCTTTCTTTCAAAAACAGCCTTGGTACAAAAATATCTACCGGACTTGCTTGACTTTCTATCCTTTCCCTGTGTTCTCATTTTTTTTAAACTTGCATTTCTGTCTCCTTCTCTTCCTCCCATTTGATTTCTGAGTCTGTTCTGGGGCAGCTAGAAGTCTCAGAATTCATTCCTGCTCCTCACTTTTCTCCTCTTTTTGTCCCACTGAGGTTAATGATGTAGCTCAGTGTCTCTTCTCCATTCAAGGCTTCCTCCTTACTGAGGGAACTTTCTGGCATCTAACTCCATGACAAAAAGAAACACCATGACAGAGAAATGTAGCTGCATTACCCATTGTTCTCACTCCTGCTTTCCATCCCCAAAGTCTGCAAGCTCCACAAAAGACATAGAGCCCTACAACAAGGAAATCTCAGACATCTGCATCACACATTTTTTTCTCTCACATTCCCTCTCCACCCACCCCACCCCCTTGAATTCTACAGACTGATTCTTGTGGTAAAATCTCACACATTTTCTCAATCTTTATGCAAAACAGGTAGGATTGACAGCTAAGGAAAGCTGCACATTGCCTTGTTTAAAGTTATCTATTCTCTCTCTTTAAAAAAAAAATCTTTGAGCTCTATGACAGTGCCTGGAAGCCATGGGCCTTGTTCTGTACTGCCCCAGCCCAGGCAAGTGTCTGACCCTTGCTAATGTGTAAGACCTTTTGCAGCAGAGAGTGGGGGAAGAGGTAACCAGAGCCCACTGCATGCCTGCAATTCAGTTCTCTGAAGGGATCAGAGTGTTATTAGAAACCCAGTCTTCCAAATGCAGGGCAAATGTAACCAATTTATTAATGCTGAGAAACCAGTGTGTGAAATTGGACCGAGAGAAGAAGGGCCAGTTGGCTACACTCCCCACTTCCTGCTCCCTGCCAGTGGCAGAAGGAAGGTGGGCTAAAAAGGGCTCTGTCTTTTGCAAGAAGACATTGCTCTCCTAATCATATGTGATAGTGACAACAATATTCCTGGCTGCAGCTTCAAAGGACTGGGAGATAATTGTATCCACCGTGCCTGGATGACTGGCTGCAAGTCTCAGGCTGCAGCTTACTAGTTGTGAGGCATGAAGGCCAGAAGAATAGGAATCTTAGTCTTTTCTGTCTCTTTATCCTTTGCATCTTCTCACTATAATGACTAGTGGAGAGTGGAAAAGTAAGAGTTCTTTCCAGGGATGCCACATGTATAGTATGCTGGTCACTTAGCATTAACATGCAAATGATTTTAGATTTGTCCCAGTGTTTCATGGTTGCTTGTAGTTTCTCTCCACTGAAGAAGAGGGTTCCTTCAGATTAGTATGCACTTTTCCATGTCTCATTGTCATTGGTTTACCCTCTAAAAAGTGGCTTAGCTGAAAAATACATTAGCAGCCACCATTCATTAAAGAATTGTCCATCCTTATTATGAATGATTTAATCCCTATGCCAGCGCCGGTACAAAGTTCTTGTTCACATTCAGCTGAAGAAACTGAATTACTCACCTTGAACACCTTGGCCATCATTGTAGGTTGAAGTGGGCAGCATTAAAGCTCATTTCTGTTTAGCCATGTTCTTTCCTACCCATGTCTAAGGAGAGTGAAAAAACTACAAAATTCTCAGATAATCTGGTAAGATTTTTGAGAAACATATGCGGGTAATTATCTTTCTAATAATGCTTTGGAAAGACTTACATTTCAGATTACCAATTTTCAAAAGAACTGGCTTACAATGAAACCCACAGACACATTTCTCAGAGAATAAATAATTTCTGTGGTAATTCATATCATGTCTATAATCCTATAAAGATTCAGGCTTGTTTGAATGAACATCATGATTATTACATAAAGCAAAAGGGCTGTGAGAAAAGACTTAGAATACTACCTACTTTGCTTATGGAAGAATATTATTTGCTTTGTAAAAGACACAGTGAGTCATGTCTCGGCACTAAAGACAAGGTAGTGCTGGCAGGGAAGTACGATCAGTAAATTTTGAAACAGATTGTTGGTAGTAGCTCTTTTACAAAGAACCAACACTCATTAACTAAAGGTAGACCTTTTGGTCAATTGTAGAAGTATCAGGAGATGGTGATAAAATCTCCACACCTGAATGACATTAAACTCACAGACTCTAATAGAAATGCATTCAAAGCATTATGTTATCAAGTATAACAACTGACATGATATTCCTTTGTATTTTATTTATTTTTTATTAATTTTATTGAGAAACAAATAGCAATGACACAGTTTCAAAACTGATTAATCGGACAGTTTCAACAATACATTGCATATTGTTATCTTTGTAGTGGTTATTCATAGTACAATATGCAGACATAATATCCTGTCCAAACACTATTAGTACAAATCATTTTTTCTCATTGAATTAAGAGAAAGTACCTGTATCTCTATCCTAACTATGTTGTATATACAGACAGAAAATGGTCCTTCACTTATATCCCCTTCTTTTGTTTAGTTTTGCATGCTGTTCCTTATAAAGGGTAGAGGTTTCTGCCATTCTCTAGGTGTCTTCCTGCCCTTTCCCACTTTCTTTGATTGCTTGATGGAGATATATTCCAGATTACTCAAACTGCATATTTTTAAAAGCATAATCAATACCTTTATGTCATGAACTGCAGCATCACCAAATCCAATGACCCTTCAAAAAAACGTGAGTTTCTCTAGAGATAGAGGACATTCCTAAAGAAAGCAAACCATTGATCAGAACTACATATTGTTGGTTATCTGTACCAAAGAGGGCAAAAGGGAAATGGTGGCTAGAACATGGGCTTTGAATGCAGGGTACTTATATTCAAGTCTTCATTCCCTGCTTTAATATGTGAGCTAGTTCCTTTCTTGTTGCTGACACAAAATACCTGACATGCATAGTTAAAGAAGGAACAGTTTATTTGGCTCTCAGTTTGCAGAAGTTTTGGTCCATAATTGGCTCAAACGTTGAGTAGCTTGCCAGATAGGCATTGCAGAGGAGAAACTGATCATGGCAGGCAGAAGGTAGCAAACCAAACAAAGGACCTTAGCACTTCTTTCTGCCCCTATTATATTTTATCCAGGCTAAGGGGATTAAGGTAGTGCCAAACCAATCATTAAAGTAATTTAATAATCACATACCTTAATCCCAGCATCACACACTCTAGATCTAAGCACCTCTGAAAAAACCCTACCTATGACTGCATGGAGCTTTGGGGAGCCACCTAGACTCAAGATATAACACTATATTAATCATGTAAATTTAAGGAAGTCTTTAACTTTTCTGAATGTTGAGAAAAAGAATTTCCTTCTTATATAAACTTTGTGAGGATCAGATGTAATAAGTCAGGGAAGACAAAAAGATAGGAGAATCAACAAAATGAGTGAGATTCACAAAGATAAAATTTTTACAGGTTTTTTTATAAACAAAAATAGAATTGGAAGAAGAAACACCAGAAAGCCTATACCAGTGTTTCTAAGCCTACCAGAATAGCATTCACATACAAGAGATGAGTGCCAGGTGGAGAACACTCAGGATAAGCAAAACCTGAAATGTCAGGTAAACTAGAATCTGGTTTGGGAAACAAACAACAACCTGTGGTTATGATGAGTATAGAATAAGGAATATCACAGATATGACTGGTGAAAGTAAAAGATAAAGAAGCAATCAGGTAGTACATATCAAAAATATAAATGTGTACTTGTTAACTCAGTAATTACATTCTGCAGAAATATTTATATAAGCAAACACTAACACATGCTAGAATGTTCCAAGCAATATCAGACTACTAATAAAAAGATAGTTAATGTATCTTACATATTGTTACTCTGGTTTTTATGTAACCACTAACAAGAAGTAGCTACATTTGCTACATTTGGAAATGGAGTTTGTAATGTAACTACAAGTAGAATGCATAGATGTTTTTAATAATTTTAGAATGACCAACACGAACCTTGAAATATTAGTTTCCACACCTAAGTTTTCATATAGGGAAGTGGAAGTTGAATGTAAGGAAGAAATTCTTACTTTTTACTTTATATTTTTTAAAGTATATGCTTTTATACTTTATATATAAGTTTTATATAAAGCACACTTTATATACTTTATTTGAAGGTTTTTAAAAATATTTTTATTTATTTATTTAGTACAGGGTCTCATTACACAGCTCAGACTCATAGTGATTCTCCTGTGTCAGCCTCCCGAGTGCTGGGATTACAGATTAGAGCCATCACACTAGTTTTGGTGGCTGGCATGGCATGTGGTACTGGGGATCACACTTGGGTCCTTGTGCTTGCCAGGCAGGCACTTAGACCACTGAGCTCTCTCCCTAACTCTAGTTGAGTATTTTTAAATCATCTATAGTACTCGTATTTTTAAAATTCAGTTAAATCTCTCAACCCAAGGAAACGATTATTGCTTATGGTAATGATAATTCTAGTTTCCCCAATTTGATCATCCCATGTTGCGTGTAGTTTTATCACTCTGCATTCCATAAATATGTACAATTATTTCATGGCAATTTAAAACAATTTGTCTAGAAAAATAAGATTGAGAATTGAAAAGGAAAAAGTTAAACTAATATGCAAACTAGGAAAAAGGGACAGAATTAAAGAGGTTATGCTGAAGGCAGGCATGGAAACACTAGCAGAGGCTGGAGTGCCATGTTCCTGGTCATCTGCAATCTGCGGACCTCAATGACCACCCCAGCACTATGACTGCTGTGCTTTTTCACCCTCCTACATCTCTTGACTTTGACTGCGAATTTGTCCATAGATTCTGCCTCTGCTGCTGCTACACTGTTACATCTTCCCTTGTCAGTTTCCTGTGATACACTAGCCACTTTCATGACACAGATTTTCTTCAAGGGCTTGGTTTGGGTCTTTTCCTCATATTTTTTCCCATCACTTAATCCTGTCCTGAGGTTCCTATTAATTTTATAATCCTCTCTTAGAATGATATACTCAGTCAACAGGCTAAGAAGAACTAGGAAGTCCTCGAGATAATAACAAATGTGAAAGCTTCTCATAGGTAGGCACCAGCCTTTTAGAAAGAAGTTGCTCTCAGACTCACACATGACTCCTCAGGAGATGACTGAAACACCAATGGGAACGGTCGTGCCAGAGTCACAGTGAAGTTGTTCTAAAATTCCCAACACTCTGGACACAGTAGGTCAAGGTACTATATAATTCTTTGAATATAACTATCTGGGGACACAGGAAGGCCAATAGTTTGAGTTCATTAATACCTCTTAGCTTGCCTAGACATTGACCTCTCTAAATGAGGATCTTTATTTATATTATATTTTATAATACATCAAAAACAGGTGGAAAGACCCCAGGAGTGAACTTAACTTTCTTTTAAATCATATAGTGTGGATCAGAAGCATGGCTCCAGATAGCCAGAGACTTTACTCTTCTCATGCTTCTCAACAAGCAGGCTGGGGTGAGATTTGTGCATTGACAACAGAGATGGTTAAAGAGATATAGCTTTTTCCAAGCCTGGAATTGAAACCCAACCTCAATTAAGTTAAGAAATCCTCAATTAGGACTGTCTGGCTCTCTTATCCCTGAAAGCTTTTAGAGTTGAGGTAGGATCTTCTTAGAACCCAGAACAGAAGCATTTTCTAATAAAATTTCTTTTCCATTTGTACTTTTCCATGACTCTTAAAATAATCTTTTCTCAAGATCATTTTCCTTTTGAATTGCAATTTTAGATCTCTTGCTTATCAAATGCTAAGAATAGTTTAAAACACTATATAAATAGAAAATATTGGTATTTCACTATACTAGATAAAACAAGGTATTTGGAATCAACCAGAGGTTATGCCTGCCTATCTCTTTACCAGTAGTGTGTATTTACATGAGTCACATAAACATACAGGAGTAAATTGTAATAAATCTTGTATTATCATTTTATTGAAAATTCTATGTGGAAAGTGCCTAGAAAAGCACACTGTAACACATTCTGTCAATATCATTTCATTATTATGTGGCATGAGTAAAATAGTAGTTTGTTATAGATTTTTAAGTAGGTGAAAATAAAAGAGCCAAAATTTAACATACAATTACTTTAAATTTCCAAGAGAATTTATAAATGCTTATTTTTCAAAATCAGATTATTATTTTAAACTTCTGAAGACAAGATTGCTTTTCTCTCTAAGCATGAATAACAGATTCTTCCCCAACTAGTTTACAATAGAAGTAATTCATTATGTCATACATTTATATTTATATATCATATAAATAATTAATGGTGATATGCATATATTTGTATATTTATCTAACTGTCTATGTATCATCTCTATCTATCTATCTATCTATCTATCTATCTATCTATCTATCTATGTATTTTCTGAAGGCTAACTTCTTTTATTGGAAAATAAAAGACAAAAGGCATCACCTGTTTTTGTTAAAAGCAATATTGGACTAGAGAGCAGGTAAAAAATTCATCCTGGTTTCTATTTTGTGAGACCCTAGATTAAAAAATTTTAAGGCAAAGAATGACTTCTTAAGTAAGATAGGTGAGCCCTTACAGAATGAATGTGAAGTTGCTCAATAATGAAGTTATTAGAACTCTGTGTATAATATCACTGAAGAGCCACACATGGGTCATATCCCTTGGGATGTGAAGAATGTGATTGAATTTCTTAGAAATAATTTTAAAGAAGTGGATTATTCACATAATATTTGTTTATTTACTTATTGACACCAATAAAAAATACAGAGTAATCTACTATTCTATATATCTCGTATATATATTCTAAGATTAAAGGCACAAAATTCATTGACTCTGTCATCAAAAGCTCAAATGATGGTGAGGCAGTCATAAAACAAATAACCAAAATTCAGCCTAAACTCTGCAGTGTACATAGCATAACAATGGAGAGATTGCTTAAATTATTTGAGCAATCAGAAAAGTCTTCACAGTGGGGGTGAAATCTGACACAAGCCTTAAAAGATAGGAGGGGTTCTCTATGTAAAGAATAAGAGGCCCAAATTTCAGAGATAGAAAACACCATCAAAGACTTCAGACTTTTAACTCAGGCAACAGGAGCTGTGGATACTTTTACAAGGAGAGAGATGTCAGGAGAGAACCAATGTCTTAGGATGACAGCTGTAGTAGCTGTGGAATGAAGACTGGCCCTTTAGGAGCTGTTGAAACAGTGCTGGAAAGAGATATCAAGAAACAACCTCTGGCCAGGTTAGGGCATTAGAGAGAACAGGACAGTCAGATAAGTAATTATAAAGAAGATGGTAAAGAACATAACTTATTGCAATTCCACTTTGCCCCTAACCTTGACGTAAGCAGTTATACACCTTATTCTATTCACTGCTTATAACAGCCCTATTTTGGAAAAAAATGTCAATAAAGCTAACTCATTCAACAACACACAATCATTAAATGGCCCACCCAGGGTTTGAACCAAAGTCTACTAAATAGCAAAACCTAAGAATCAAAAGGACTTGACTACCCATGGTGGCAGGTACCTATAATCTCAGCTACTTGAGAGGCTGAGTTAAGAGGATCATAAAATCAAGGTCTGCATAAAAGGCAATAAGATTCTGTTTCAAAATCAAAAAGGATTGAGAATATAGCTCAATGGTAGTAAACTTTACTTTACATAAAAACTCCATCTCTAAGTTCAATACTCAACACTCTAAATATAGATAAATGAAAGATATAGATAGATAAACAAATAAGAATTGGTCAATGATTAAATATTTCTTTCCACTTTTTATTTCATCACTCTTCACTCTCCAAAACATTGTGGGAAGCTAAGCATTGCTCCAGGCTCTAGCAATGCAGGGAGAAACACTTTTGCAGGTTATGTTGTCCTAGAGGAAGGACTGTTCTTTGAAATATTGGAGTCTAAGTCCATGTTTATCCTAAGTAGGCCCATATTCATCTTTTATTGCTGCTGTAGCAAATCTTCATAAGCTTAGTGGCTAAGACAATACACATTTACTGTCTTATATTTCTGTGGCTTTGAAGCCCTACGGGGATGTTGCTGGGCTACAATCAAGGTACATAGAGAGCTGAGTTCCTTTCCTCATCAGAGAAATTTTGCTTAACTTCTGCAACACATAGAGGCCACTGCTTTGGATCATTGTATCCTTCCTCCATGAATAGCAGATAGAGTATTCACTTTGAATTAGCCTGACCTTCCCTTCCAGTTCCTCTTTCTCTTTTAAGGAACCTTTTGTTTACTTTGGGTCCACCTGGATAAACCAGGATAATCTCCCCATTGTAAAATCTGAGGATTCGCAAATTTGATTCCATCTGCAACCTTAATTCCCCTTTGCATGGAAAGAAACATTACAAATGCTGGTGACTAGACCATGGCAGTCTGTTAAGGACATTAGTCTGTCTGCCATGAGGTTCTTTATGGTATTTTATATTTGAATCTTGTCTTTCTACTTCTGGAAATTTGCAAGGAGAGGGAAGTTGTGGTGAATACAGAGTTAACTGGCATCCAAGGGGCACTATGACCTCTTGACAATATTGAGTGCGGTATAGGCCAGTGGGCTAAGAACTGGATGGTGACATCTTTGAAGAAATGGTCATCAAGCCATGACCAGTGGAAACCAGAACATCAGTCACCTGGGAAACCAAGTAAACATAAACACACAGCCATCTATCACTGCCATCTGGAAGAAATTGGGCAGTGAGGGTCTTCCTGTTAGGCTGTGCTTCAGTATTTATTTGTATAGCTGGAGATCCTAGGCCAGCCTTTCTGTCAGCGATGCTTCAGTGAAGAGAATGGGCTTGAATCTTGGTCTGGAATTAAAACATACCACCTTTCTCTGTGCTTGTGTATGTAAATATTACTAGTAGAGAGGTCACTCAAGAGATAGGCGCACATATTTCCAAGTCTAAACAATCTTGGTAGGTCATACAGGGAGGCTCTGTATACTTGTTGGAAATACTATCTTTAGAAAGAGCAATTTCCTGTCAATGCTGCCTATGTTGTCCTGTCTAGGAGCTATGGTATCCTGAACATCAACCTACCAGCTCGACCTTGGCTAATGACTTTAGGTAAAGATGTGCAGGCAAAAAATGATTTTATTTGTCTTTACTGTATGGGATGTTATGCTAAGATATGAGCCTCTCCTCCCTAGAGTCCTCTCTGTTGGTCAAGAATGTGTTTTCAGCTGTTGCTCCAATAGTGATGATAGATTTGCCCTGCTCCCTTCACAACTCCCTGCCCTGTCCCTCAAGTGATTCGAAGTATATTTACAAGGTAGCTGAGTGGGGTGGGCAGGGGCAAGTCGGAGGCATGGATCAGAGCACAGTGAAGTGACCCCTACAGGGAACAAACCTATGACCTTGGCCTTCTAAACAC
Organism: Tympanoctomys barrerae; assembly: GCA_002564285.1. Taxonomy (NCBI): domain Eukaryota; kingdom Metazoa; phylum Chordata; class Mammalia; order Rodentia; family Octodontidae; genus Tympanoctomys; species Tympanoctomys barrerae. Next base: position 12,003 of record NDGN011447686.1, read on the forward strand.
TATATCCTTACAGACTCAGCTAAGAGACATGGCCCTTCATCCACCTCCACGTGATACATTGAAATGCTCAAAATGTGCCTGTCTGCAGCAACAACAGTCACACAAAGCTCAATTTATTGGTATCATGTTGTGTTCTCTTACCTTGAGGACTTATTTGTGGAGACCTCATCTTGTGACCCTGAGTCAGAACCAGTCGAACACTGTCCTGATGAACTATACAGACTTTCTATTCTCATCCATGTGTATAGCATGGGTTTCTGAAAGGTCTGCACTTCAAGGATATTGGTGAAATTATTTCAATTTTTTTATATGATACAGGGTCTTGCTATGCAGTTCAGACTCATAGTAGTCCTCTTGTCTTAGCTTCCCTAGTCCTGGGATTATAGGTGTGCGCCACCACATCTGGTTCCGGGGCCAGCATGGCATGTGGTACCAGGATCAAACTCAGGACTTTGTGCTTGACAGGCATGTGTTTATGTTGCTGAGATATCTCCCAAGCCCAGGTGAAAGTATTTTTAAGTGGGTCATTTAGTAAGATAAGTGAAAATTTTACATATATCCTGACTTTATGACCCTCAAATTCTCACATTCTTTATCACTTGTTTTATGGATGTGAGATACTTACCCTAAAACAGCTCTGGTTACTAGAAATATAAAACAAATCCCAAATGTAAGGCAAATATATGTTTCAAAACTTTCTACTAATTACATTGAATTGCTTTAAAAGGAATGGATGAAATTCATTTATCATTATTTTTATTTAACCCAATTTAGCTAAAACATAATTGCATATAAACACTATCTAAACATGATCAAGGAGCTTTTTTGTTAAGTTTTTGTACCAACCCTAGCAGTCCAAATCAATTCAGACTAGTTAGATTTCATAAAGCCACTTGTAGCTAGTAGCTACTGTAGTATTGGATAATATAGCTCTCCAAATTTTACTTTCAGTGACTAATATTATTAATTAGCATCTGAATAACTGTTAATGAAGAATCCTTACTTTCATTAACTCATTAATAATATGACATTAATAAGTACTAATTCAAACTCTTAGGTAGTTGATATAGGACTTAGAAGGATGGATTCTAGGTTCCATGTTTGTCCTTACACCATCTATGTTGCCACTGCTATAGGATCCCCAAAAGAAAGCTTCTGAAGAGACTAGTGAGTGAGATGACTCTTGATTTTAATTAACTAATTTTTTGCAGTTAATTCTGGCTAAATAGTTTACATGAATATTTCCACATTATAAATATCATTATTGTGTAAGAGTAGCCTAAATGTCAGTTATGTGCATGTTCAGTTTGAGAACTCAGACCTGACTCTTTTCTTAGCACTTTGGATGCTAAGAAAATCTAGGCCTATACTGAAATACTTTTCTTCTATTATTTTAAAAGTAGTTTCTACTTGCCATTATTTTGCTTACTTTAGAACCCCAGAAAATACCCCTGTACCTCTTCCTGTTGCTTGCATAAAGCAATTGAATTCATATTCACTGTTCTTGTCCTGATTTTCAACAATAGCAATATTTGATAAAATTTTTGAATTTTATTTCCTGCTATCTATCGCTTCAATTCCCTCCCCAGATTTGCTCTCAGATAGACTTAATTCTGTTGACAACATTAACTGTTGTGCAGTCTTCCCAACTTACAAAGACCCTTTGCTGAGACCTCTGGTGCTGTGATTTTCCTCTTGAAATCCAGTTTGTCTTTGGAAAAGACAACTGGTTTCTCACTCAAATCATGTTGAAACAGGTCCATTCCCATACTGTACTGGACATGGAAAGAAGCTCAGAGTAGCACAGAATAGAAGACTGTAACCTACTTTTAGATGAGGTGCTTCTGAAAATCATGTCTCTTTCCTGTTCATACCAACATTTGTACCTATCAGATTATCTACTCAGTGAAGGATGCAGATAGGCAAAAGGACATGTAGAAATGAGCACAAGGATCTTCCTAAAGCATACATGTGATTCTGCTACTATTTTGACTAACACACTCTCAAGACTGGTAAATATGCTCTGCGATATGAACTCCAAATCCTTAAATAATTGAACAGAGCCCTGACATTGAAGCCTCTGTGCTAGCTTTGAAGTTTCCTTTCCAATCGTATCTCATACTTGAAACTCTATTCTTTTTTAAAAATTTTAATTTTAATTAATTAATTATTTATTAATTATTATAATTATTTTTTTGGTAGCAGGGATTGAACTCTGGACCTTGTGCTTGCCAGGCAAGTGCTTATTCTACTGAGCTATCTCCATGGCATTTAAATTTTTTAAACAGAGTACAAAATACTATTAAAACAGAAAAAGTGCAAATGATACAGAATTTAATTGAATGAAATAACATGAATTTCACTGTATTGTTGTAAAGCATAGTGTTGACTTCAAATTAGTTGTTTATATTACCAGATATATGGATGCAAAATTAGAAGAAAGAAAAAGTGATATGTGGTATTAAGAAGAGAGAAAAAGTTAAAGGAAATGAAAAAATGGAAACAAGAGAAATTCAGTATGAACTGCTCCTTTCTATAAACCAGCAGAAACCCACAGTACAGTTGTCCAAACTATGCTGCTTACATACATAGATATCTCTCTTTCTCCCACTGCCTCTCCTGTTCTCTTCAACTCTAGAATTCCTTCCTTTTGAACAGGTTCATCACCTTTTTGCAGTATGTACTACTGTACTCCTCTGATTTTATTTTCTCATTCAGGTTCTCACACTAAGGAGACTATGATGTTTGCTCATGTGAGTCTGCTTTATTTCACTTAAGAGTATGATCTAGTTGCATCCATTTATGGATAAAAACCTCAAATTTAATCTTTTGTATACTCAACTAATACTCGACTGTGTAAAAATAGCATATCTTCTTTATCCATTCCTTAGTTGATGGACATTTGGGTCACTTCCAAGATTGAGACAAATTGTGCTATTATAAACATGGATGCATATATATCACCATGGTATGATGTTGTCAATCCTTGTGGAAAAATATCCAGAAGAGGAATAGCTGGGTTGAAGAAGGCCTTTAATCCTAGTTTTGTAAGGAATCTTCACACTTGATTTCCACAGTGGTTTCACCAGTCTCCACGCCCACCAACAGTGGATATGGGTTCCTTTTTCCCCACAGACCCTGCAACATTTGTTATTGGCTGACTTCTTGATGATAACTATTCTTTCTGGGGCATTGTTTTAACTTGCATTTCACAAATGAACAATGGTATGGAACATTTATTCATATATTTACTTGGCATTTGTATTTCTTCCTCTGAGAGGTGTATATTTATCACAGATGCAAATGCCCATTTTTAGATTGGGTCTTTGAATTTGGGAATACTTACTTTTTAAAATTCTTTGCACGTTCTATATAAAAGTCCTTTATCTGAAGGACAGTCTGCTATACTTTTTTCCCTAATATGTGCATTTCTTTTTACTCTGTTGGAGATTTGCTTTGAAGTGTAGAAACTTTTCAAAAAGATGACATCCCAGTTGTTGATTCCTTGAAGTATTTTCTTTGAAGTTTGGTTTTTGTTCATAAGCTTTCTAACTGTTGCTGTCTTTAAGATTTCTATCTATATTTTCCTCCCAAAGATTTAGTGTTTCTGTTTTAATATTTAAATCTTTGATCTATTTTGACTGTAGTTTTGTGCAGGGTGATTGGCATTGGTCTAGTTATAGCCTTCAGCATGTGAAAAGCCAGTTTTTCCAGCACTATTTATTTATTAGGATTATAGATACTTATTTGAAAATCTGATCTGCCAAATCAGTGTTTTCCACCAACGTGTGGAGCAGAAACTTTCACAGGCTTCCCAATCTTCTGCTTAGGTGCTGTCTTTGTGAAAGCCTTACCAGCAGCCATTGCAGTCTTTTTAGATTCTGGTTTAGCCTTTTTTGCTTCCTTGGCAGCCCTGATAGCTTGTTCTATTTGGGCCTTCTGATTCCTCTTGGTCATTATGTCCGAAGAGATGCATCAGTGATGGCCCTCTGGAATCTGCCTGCTTGTCATGTTCTTTCCGTTTGAATTTCTTCTGACTGTCCCTTTTTGTGCTTTCTTCTGTAAAGAACAGTCCAGTTTATTTGCCGAGGATTTCTCTTAGAGAATATAGACTTGCATTTTGCATTCATAAACTGGAAGACCTTCCCGTCGGTCCTGGCATAGCACCTCCCGTGTCCCCAGGTAGATCTTGTACCCGCTGAGGTTGCACAGGTCAACCTTCATGGAAGCAGCTGAGAAACAAGGTGAAAAATGGTGAAAGGCATTCAAATATTTCTTTCTTTTTCTTTTCTTTCTTTCTTTCTTTTTTTTTTTTTTTTGTATTTTAGAGACAGGGTGTTCAGGGCCTACTACATCAGACTCATAGTGATCCTCCTGTTTACAAACTCCCAAAAGCTGGGATTACAGGCATGAGCCACAATGACCATTAGCAATTGTCCCCTCATGGGCAGGGCCAGCATGGCAGGCCAGGGAATTGAACCCTGGGCCCCTGCACCTGCTTGCAGGCACTTTACTCTGCTGAGCTATTTGGCCAGCCGGCCCTTGAAAGTTGAGAAGTTTATTTATTTATTTATTTATTTATTTATTTATTTGGCTGGCTCAGGCTGCCTTAAGGGAGGGTCTGGTAAGGCATGTGGAGCTGGGGATCAAACCGTGGTATCCTGCACCTGACTGCCTTTGCATAAGCAGGTGCTTAAACAACTGAGCTAACCAGCAGGCCCCTCTAGCACCATTTATTAAAGAGACTATCTTTCTTCTAGTCAGCATGTATGACCCCTTTATCAAAGGTAAGATAGGTGAGTGTGTTTGTAGTTATGTGTGCATTTTCTTTTTCTTTTTTTTTTTAAGTCGAAAAAACATTTTTCTCTCCACTGGAAAGATAAAGACCTAGAGTGATCTAACTCTAGGTCTAGCCTTTAGGCTGAAAGAAACCCAAGAACAATGGTGACTCCAACCTAGGTCATTCCCAAATCCAAAACCAACTTAAGGTAGGAGGCAGAGAGGAGACAGGGCAGCCCCCACCAGAGCTTCTGCGTACATTGAGGCCTGCTAGGAAAACAGAACATGAATGGGAAGTTACAGAAGTATTAAACGACAGCAAGAACAGAATAATAGACAATAGAAAGAAAAAGAAAGGTGGTCTGAACTTAACAAAGTAAATTAGGGTCCACAGTTCCTGAGGGACTGAATGGACAGAGCCGAAAACTTCCCAGATACGGGGAACTAATGAAGTGTGTACTCTCATGCACAAATACAGCTTGGAATTTCAGCCCATACACATCCCACCTTGAAACTCAATGTTATCAAGGCCTCTTTTGGCCTCCACTGCATCTTCTGTCTGTTCCATGTGTACAAAGGATAATTTTTCATGATGTCACATTCAATGACTGGACAATATCCCTCAAATTTGGCCAAAAGCTCTTGGTTGGTACAGGTGGGGCTGATGTTACCCATGTGTAAATTAGTTGAAACTCTGCTCTTGTTCTTGCTGGCTTCCACATTGGTGTTCACCCCATGCAATTTATAGTGGTGCAGGTTCCAGACAGCCTCCTCCACTGTCTTGTCATCTATGTGCACAAAGCTATAGTTCTTAATGATGTCACATTTAAGCACCTTCCCATACTGCTCAAAGAGTGAGCATATCTCCTGCTCTCTGGCCTCCCAGAGCAGGTTTCTAATGAACAGCTTCACCATCTGGACCCAGCTGCATGGAAATCTGCAGGGCCTCTTCTTTGTGGCATGTACACTTCCAACAAAATGCTAAAATGTCTGTGTGTGCATCTTGTAATCTGTTCCACTGATCCTCATATCCATCTCCATGCCAGTACCATGCTGATGTTATCACAGTAGCTTTGTAATATAATTTCAGATCAGGGATTTTGATGTCCCCTTTCTTTTGCTTCCCAGGATTGCTTTTGCTATTCTGGGTTTCTTCTGATTCAAGATGAATGTTAGAAATATTTTCTCTAGTTCTGTGAAGTATTCTAATGGTTTTTCAATTGGGATTACATTGCATCTGTGTATCAATTTTGGGAGTATGTCCATTTTCACAATGTTGGTTCTTCTTATCCAGGAGCAAGGAATATCTTTCCATTTTCTGAAATACTCTTCAATCTTTTCTCAGAGTACTGTAATTTTCACTGTATAGATCTTTTACTTCCATTGTGAGATTGATTCCTAAGTATTTCATTTTTTTGGATATTGTTGTGAAAGGTATGGGTTTTCTAATTTCTCTCTCAATGTGTTCATTGTTTGTTTACAAAAATGCTACTGATTTTTGAGTGTTGACATTGTATCCTACTACACTACTGAATTTAGTTATTAAATCTGCAAGTCTCTTGGTGGAGTTTTTGAGATCTTCTATGTAGAGTATCATGCCATCTTAAAACAGTGATAATTCCACTTCTTATTTTTCTATCTTTATTCTTTTTATTTCTCTCTTGTCTAATTGCTTTGGTTGATATTTCCAGGACTATAATGAATAGGAGTAGAGACAGTGGATATCCTTGTCTTGTTCTTGATTTTCAAGTGAAGGCTTTCAGTTTTTGTCCATTTAGTATGATGGTTTCTTATAGATAGCTTTTAGCAGCTTGAGATATAGACCATCTATTACTATTTTATGTAGGGTCTTTATCATGAATAAGTGCTGGACATTATCAGAAGCTTTTTTCTACATCTATTGAGATGGTCATTTTTTTTTTTTGTCCTTGGCTCTATTGATATGGTATAATAGAGTTACCAATTTGCGTATGTTGAAATATCTCTGTAATCCTAGGACAAATCCCTCTTGGCCATGAAATATACTATTCTTGATGATTTACTTCATTCTGTTTGCTAGTATTTTAGCATCTATATTCATTAGAGAGATTTGTCTGTAGTTCTCTGTTTTAGTTGGGTCTTTCTCTGGTTTTGGTATCAGAGTAATATTTGCTTCCAGGAATGAGTTTGGAAGAATTGCTTCCATTTCAATTTCATTTTAGATTTTGAGAAGACTTGGCTGTAAATATTATTTAAATTTCTTATAGAATTCAGCTGTGAAACCCTCATATCCTGGGCTTTTCTTTGTTTGTAGGTTTTTGATTATATTTTCAATTTCATTTCCTGTTACTAGGTTATCAAACTCTACCCTCATATTTTACTGAAGATACAAGATGGATTCAACATTTAACTTTTTACATCTAAGTGACCAGTTCACTTTTGTATACCTTGTTGTCACTTAGTGACTTACAGAGTCTCACCTCCATACAGCTTTTCATTCCTTCCTTTGTGCCTCACAACACTGTGTAGATTTTTAGCACAAAGGTGAGTTCAGGTTTTATTTATGTGTATAAACAAAGTGGACGTAGGGGCAAAGACTGTGGTGGAGTTATAATTTACACTTATTGGCCTATGAATATGACTATGCATGAATAAGTGTTTCACTATTAATGAAGGAATAAATAACAGATGTTTGTCTAAAAGAATAATGTCCTACTCTAAAGAGTTTCTGTCAACTGGTCTACTTCTTAGCCCCTCTTTCTTTTATTTAGGAGATATTGAGAAAGAACAGATATTTGTCTAAAAGAATAATGTCCTACTCTAAAGAGTTTCTGTCAACTGATCTACTTCTTAGCCCCTCCTTCTTTGATTTAGGAGATATTGAGAATTTAAATATGATTAATGTTCTGGAGCTGTTTGGTGTCCTGGAATGTAAAAGGAACTAGGAGAATGTAGAAGGAGAAAATCAAACCAGTTATAGATAGGATCTCTACTGGGCTTAAACATTATCAAAGGGACTCTCAGAGGGCTGGTGAGATAGCTTACTGGACTAAGCCCCTGCTTTGGCAAGCATAGGGACTAGGGTTTTATCCCCAGTCACATATGTCCCACCAGCCCTACCCCTGGAGCTTGCTGAGCCAGCCACCGAGTCCTGGTGTGGTGGCGCATGCCTGTAATCCCAGTGCTGGAGAGGCTGAAAACAGGAGGATCACCACAAGTCCAATTTACATAGTAAGACACTATACCAATAAAATGTTTAAAAAAAGGGCTCTCAGAAGTTCTTGTAGGTTTCCAAGCTTAGTTCATCAGGAAAGGGAAAAAAAGGCAGGATGAAGGAAAAAATATCTTGTTTCAAAATAAGTTTCCATTTGACTTAAGTATTCCCTGTACCAGATTTTATGGAAGCTACATGGACAAAACACAATAAAGTGAGAACTCATACTTTTTGCCCTATTACAACCAATAAGGGATCCCAAGGTCTTTGTTTAATATAACCATAGCTCCAAGATGACTCAAAAAATCGTATAGGATATAAAATTGTTAAAGTAGTTTACTTAGACTTATAGACTCTGAGGAGAATTTCCTTTATAATGTCTGTCCTTTATAAAAGGCTTGTACTCCACACAGAATATAACTGATAATTTGAGGAACTTAGCAGTAGCAGTTAAATTGAGTGAAATTTACATTTGCAATAATATCTGAGCATCTTTTACTAATCTATGTAAATAAGCAACTACACCAAAAAGAAAGAGATATTTAAAAATATGATATAAAGAAAATGGAGAGTGATAAAAATTCTTCAGTGATATTGGCATTGCAAGGAGTGAGTACATGGGTAAAAGAAACTGCATAGGTGAATTTAATGATTTTATAGATTTTAGACTGAGGCAGATTCTAGTCTGCACAACTTAGGGTGACTAAGAGTATAGGAAACCCTCAAAATGTGGAGACAATTTGCAAGAGGGAATTCCACTGCCCACATCTTGTGACTGACCTGTGACCTACCCTCCTGTGGGACAGACACCAATATATCTATTGAAGGTAAAAGAGCTCAGCCATTGTCCTCCACCATTAACATTAAAAAGATGAGAAAAATTAATGAACATCTTTACAAGCAAATATGACAACTGAAAAAATGTTCTTTAAATGATACAAATGAAATTTAACTCAAACTGTATAAGTCTATACTTGAAGAACTGAATTCAGAATTGAAACCTTCCCAAAATACAGCTCCTGCCCCAAAGGCTTCACTGGAGAATTCTAGCAAACATTGAAAGAAAATATTCCAATTCTGTACAAAAAGAAAAACAGTTGGAAGAAAGACTTCTTATTTTATAAGGCCAGAATTACCCTCATGCCAAATCAGACAGTATAAGAAAATAAATTTAAACTTGGTATCCTTTAAAAACACACATCAAAAAAGCTACAAATAATAGTAAATCAAATTTAGTTAAATGTTAAAATAATACATCATGAGCAAATTGCATTGGTCCCTTATCTTTAATACTAAAATATTTGAAAAGCAATCAATATCTTTCATCATACAAATAACTTAAAGCAATAAAGCCATAAGATCTTCTCATTTGCTGCAGAAATATTACTTGACAAAATTTAACATATATTTCTGATGAAAACACTAAAGAAACTCAGAATTAAAATTTGAGACTTCCATAGCCCAATAAAAGGCATCTGTGAAAAATCTCATGGATAATATCATACTTAATGGTGAAATCCTGGATAATATTTTTTCCATGATTACAAACAAGGTAAACATGTCAAGTCCCATTACTATAATTCAACATCATATTGAACATCTTTGTTAGCATGGTCAGAGAAGAAAAAGAAATAAAAGGCATAGATACTAAAATGGAATATAAAAGCCTATTTGTATTCAGAGACTACATGATTGCTGGTGAGTTATTTGGGCTCAGATGTCTCCAAGGAGAGTGCAATTGACTAGTAGACATCTTGAGGAAGGGATAATTGAGCTTGGAATTCAGAATAACTGCAGGCCAACTATGTATAGTGCCTCCCAAAGTCATGGTGAGGGTGACCAAGTTCAAATTATTAGGAGGTCAAGGGGCAAGTTCAAATCAGCAGGAACCTGAATTCATGCTGGCAGGAGGCACATGGAGTGCTAAAGCCTGATCAGATTTCAGAATCTCAACCAGAAGAGAGCCTCAACTTCAGTAGAGCTAAAGATGCAGATTTTTTAAATTAATTTTATTGAAAAACAAATAGCAATGAGACAATTTCAAAACCTATTAGTAGCACAGCTTCAATAATTAACACACTGCATATTGTTTTGTTCATACTGGCTATTCATAGTAAAAGATACAGACACACATCCTGTCCAAACACTATTAGTACAAGTCTTTCTTCTCTCTGAATTAAGAGAAAGTAGCTGTATATCTATCCTATTTTGTATATATAGATACAAAATGGTCCTTCATTCATATCACCTTTTTTTTTGTTTAGTTTTGCAAGAGATGGGTATTCCATTGCTATTTAAATATTGTAGGTGAGAGAATTCAGCAGAATAATCCAATGTATTCCAGTAGTCCATAACAGTAGTGGGTTATCCATAGCACTGGCAATGTCAGAAGTTGTTGACTTGAGCATTTTACAGCTCAGCATATTAATGTGGCTTTATGGTTTTTTTTTTTTTTGTGGAACTGGGGATTGAACTCAGGCCCTTGCACTTGCCCGACAAGTGCTTATTCTACTGAGCTATCTCCCCTGTACCTAGGCTTTACTTTTTATATCTCATTTTTATACTTTTCTGTTGGATTGTTAAGAACAAGATAAAGCAAGACCTATATAACAAGAAATGTAACTTTTATTTGGGATAATCCACTATCCTACTGTGAAGCTATAGCTGGTTTTCTGGTATTAATCAATTCAGATCTTAATTCTCTCTGCTCATGTTGTCTACCAATAGAAAAAGGGACATGTTCTTTGTCTTTTTTCCTTTTCTTTTCTTGTTTTTATTCCTCTGTTCTCTGTTGATTATTTGTTATTGTTTGTATGTGACTGTGAACATTTTATCTCCATCCTTGTAAAGAGAACAAACCAAGAAGCAGAGATAACAATCATAAATATATGTGCACCAAATTCTAGCACACTCAATTATATGAAACAAATACTAACTGACATGGAAAATTAAATAAACACTAATGTAACTGTATTTGGATTCAATTACAAATAGATCAACTTAGACAAATAGATCAACTAGACAAAATTTGTTCTTAGGAAGAACCAATGTTATAAAAATAGTCAGACTTCCAAAATTGTTATGCAGATGTAAAGCAATTCCAGTGAAAATTTCAATAGCATGACACACAGAATCAGAGAAACTCCTAAGATTCACTTAGAACAAGAAGAGACCTGGAATAATAAAAGCAATACTGGGAAACAAAGGCAAGGCAGGGGGCATGACAATATTTGACTTAAAATGATAGTACAAAGTTACTATTATAAAACAAAAGCTCTTGAAATGGCAAAAAAAAAAAAACCAACCCAAGGATTATTGAAACAAATTGGATGATATAACAGAAATAACTCCAAAACACACTCAACCATCTTATCTTTGACAAAGGGGGCAAACACCTTTATTAGAAGATAGACAATCTCTTTAATAAATTTTCTGGTAAAACTGGCTTTCCACATACCAAAGATTAAAGTTAGACCAATATCTTTCACTATGAACCAAACTAAAATTGAAATCAATCAAAGAACTACGTATTAAACCAGGTACACTGAATCTCCTGGAAGATAGAATAAGTAGAATCCTTGAAGGCATTAGTGTAGGCAAAGACTTTATGAATAAATCTCTGAACATACAACAACTGTCACAAAGAGTCCACACTTGGGATTTCAGTTTATTAAAAAACTGTAGCCTAGCAAGATAAACCATTAACAAGGGAAAGAGAGAACCCACAATTAGGGAAAACTTTGTTTAGCTGTTCCTCGGGCAAAGGACCATTATCTAGAATATATAAGGTACTTTAAAGTATATCTCCCAAATTTAAAGACTCAATAAAAAACTGCATCTGAAATGAATGTACACTTTTCAGATTAAGAAATACAAAGCACAAATAAAGATATGAAAAAAATATCAATATCATTGATCATTTGAGAGATGCAAATTCAAACAGTGCTGAGATTCCATGACACTCCTGGAAGAATGGCAGTTATTAGCCAATAACAAATTCTAGTTGGGCTGGTAGGAAAATTCAACCCTTCTGTACTGTTGGTGGACGTGTACATTGGTGCAATTATGGTAGAAATCAGTCTGGAGATTCCTTTAAAAACCACCTAAAATTAGAGGGCTCATTTGACCCATATGCTTACCTTTTTCATTTTTCCACAAATAAATACATCATACCTCAGTGATGTATTCATACCCCTCTTTACAGTGGAACAATTTGTAATAGCTAAATCTTGGAAATAACCCAAATACCCATTTAACCAATGAGTGGATAAAGAAGATGTGGCTTTTTTATACAATGCAGTAGTACTCAGCCATAAAGGTGAATAAACTTAAGATATTTTTCTTTAATGTATGCACCTTGAGTGAAATAAATAAGACTCATGTGTGTAAATATTGTATTATTTCTCTGATGTAAGAACTAAAGATGTAAGTAAGAAGCCAGAGGTATAATGGATATTGGGAAATGGCAAGAAATGTTCAGATTATGAAAGGAAGAAGAAAAGTGGGGAGGGACAAGAAAAAAAAGAGTAGAAGTTAAAAATGAAAATAAAGCTTTTGTAAATAGAAACAAAAAAGAGCTGAAGAGATGGGAAAGAGACAGGGGAAGAAGGAGCAAAATAAACTGTATGCAAGTACAAATTTCTTATGATGAATTAAATCACAATGTATATCTAAAAGGCACCAATAAAATCAAATTTAATAATATTATAACAAAATGAGA
>NDGN011447692.1:0-22677 GCA_002564285.1 Tympanoctomys barrerae
TGGCTCAGTGGAATAAGCGCTTCCCTGGCAAGTGCAAGGGCCTGAGTTCAATCCCCGCTTCCGAAAAATAAATAAATAAATAAATAAATAGCCACATAGATATGTTTTCTATTATTTCTTATAGATAGCATGATTTGGCTGAATTCAAGAATTTTTGCAATGGTATGTACTTTTAGCAGGGTAGCCTAAACTTCCAGCACCTTGTCCTACTTACAAAAGCATCTACCCAAGTACACAAGAACTGGCACAACTCTGTGAACAGGCATTGTCTCTGTGGAAAGAAGAAGCCGTCTCTGCCCCCGGGGAGCACAAACTCCCCAGGTACCCGGCTTTGCAGCCCAGGCACAGGCTCCACATACCCAGCTACGTGGACGCCTTTTAAAGTGTACATTGTAGAGGAACCCTGCCTGTGCTGTTTTAAAACTAGGACAGAAGTGTTCCGTACATTCTAAATTCAGAAGCACAGGTAATAAATCCAAAGCATGCTAACAGGATTATATCAAACTAAGAAGTTTTTCTGAAGCAAATGCAACAATGAAGAAAGGAAAGACAAAACTTGTAGAGAGAGAGAACATTTTTACAAAATGTAATTTGAGCAAAAGATTCAATAAATATGTAAAACAACAGAAAAAAGCAACTCTACAAATAATCTTATTTTAAGATAGATATATTTCTCAAAAGGATACATATAAATGGCCAAAAAGTATAATTTAAAATGCCCAGTATCACTAATGATCAGGAGAACGCAAATCAAAATCACAAGAAACCATTTTATTCTATTTAGAAAGGTTCTTCTCAAGAACACAGCTGGGAATATAGCTCCGCGGCACAAGCTGCTGCCTGAAAAGCACAAAGTCTTGAGTTCAATTCTCAGTGCAAACAAAATAAAACAAACAACCACAAAAATACTAAATCCACAAATGCCAATAAGGATGTAGAAAAGGAGCAAACTAATACAGACATTATAAAACATAAAGATTCCTCAAATCACTTAAAATGTAACTGCTGTAATCTATCACTGTTACCCTTTGGTATATGCCCACAGAACTTAAATCATTGTTTCAGAGGTAGCTACCTTCCATGTACCAAAGAACTAGTCACAAGTGCCAAAATGTTGAGTTGACGCATCTATCAATAAATGAATGCAAGAAGAAGATATGGTCTACGGAGTACAATCAAAAGCTACAGCGAGTGGTTAAACTTAAAAGTACAAGACACATCGGCGCACAGTCCCTTCAGAGCACTCTCTCCACCAGAGCACACCCGCTGGTGATCCTTGCCACTTCTCTGGCAGTTCTGAAAGTCCTCTTTGTCAGCGTCTTTGGCTATGCTCCTCTGGCTGCCTAAGTGTATGGAATCAATTAAAAAGTATTTATCTTACATGACCAGTTTGACATTGAGGAAAGGCCAGAAGTGGTGGGGTGTCCAACTGGAGAGTTAGGTGCAGGAGGCACCCTGGGACTTTTCAGCAGCTCCAATGCTGGAGGGTTCTCTCGTTCAGTATATTCACGGCATTTGTCCTCAGACCTTATAAAAAGTCATGAAAGAGCTTCCACGACTGCTACAAAAACAGCAAGGACTGCAGGACAAGCATTTTGAAGCAAGGGGGAGCAGCGCGCATAAGTGGCAGCATGTCTTTTGCTGCAGAAACTTCTCACGTGAGCTTTCATTGTATGTTTGGGTTACTGCTTGTGTACACGCCGCCAGCCAGGTAAGGCGAAGCCCTGTTGTTGGAAACAACTGGACGGAGCTGGGGAGCACCACGCTGAGTGAAATACAGCAGACACAGAGAAATCCCTTGTCCTGTGTTCTCATTCATTTGCACCACTGAAAAAAGCACTCCTTGGAAAGCACAACTTCTTAAACATAATTATAACACTGTTTTATGGGAAATAAAGTTAATCTCAAAGCTCTCTATGAAATCATATCAGCACATGACTATGGTTTGATGCTTAAATGATTAGGAAGACTACAACCTGGAGAATATTGTGGAGTTTTAAAAATCTAACCTCCACCTTTTAAGTGTTAAGACTAACCCACTTTTATCCAGCACACTGGGCAGAACCTGTGGAACAGACCCTCCCAGTCACCTCTATCAGCTGTTGTCTTTTCTGTAGGTTTGCCTACTCACCATCTTCCTATTACTATTGTGAAATTTCTTACTTTCGTGCTTGCTGTAAGTATTCTATCATACGCGTTTGTTTCATAAGTAGCTCTTATTATTTATTCTGCCTTTGAGAAATTTACTTAGAATTATATTCATTACCAGACCAAACATTGTATGAGCTTATTTTACTCTAATTTTATTACAGCCTTCAGAGGCTGAGAATATGCTGGGTGGCTCTCTTCGACCCTGACATTTTATATGTCTGTAGCATGCTTCTCCACACAAATCGTTGCTGGTTAAGGAGTCCTTTACCACTGACCTGATTTTTAACATCGATTTCCTAACGAGTTGAAGTTTCACTTTGTTTTCAGTCTTGTCAAATTCAATCTAATCCCCACATCATTGTTGTAATCTACCTATAAGTTAATACCTTGCGTATCTAGCCCTTTACACCTTTAAATAAATCACTATTTATTCCTATATTAAGTCCAAACACAAACACACGCTGCAACAATCCTTTCCACTGCTCTATTAACGCTCCGTGTCTAATGTACTTACCTCAGGTGTTCCGAGGTTTCTGGGTGTGGCTTTTGCTTCTTGGCTGCGGTTTTCCACGGGGTTTTCAGCCACCTATGAGCAGGGACCTGGCTTCCAAAGCTTGCTGCAGACGTGCCGAGTCAGAGGCTGTACTCATCCCGGGTAAACACCCAGGCTCACATTAAAAAGCTACTCCACGTGGGGTTCTGTAATGTCCTGGGAGCTACCTAACGATATCCAGCACAACACTTAGCTCTCCTAAAACACAAGTTCATGTATGTTCACTTGATTTTAGTCACTTAAAGGACTGCTGGTTGCCATACTTGTAGTTAGCATTCTTGCACAAAAACTAACAAGTTTCTCCAAAATTAGGAGCTGAAGGTACATACAGCCAACCAGTGATCCATTCTGATAATTACATTTCAATTATGAAGTACAAATAATGCTATTTAAAAAAGTGGATTTTAAAAGGGTAGATTCCAGATAATGTTTTATAAATGTTTTGTTTACTAAAAGATGCCAATAAGATTTCTAATGAGTGCAGCACACTGAAGGGGATTTCATTTTTCTTGAAAATGGTAAAGCCTACTTGATGGCCCACTAATGTGGCATCTTTGAAGGGTTTTCTATTAAAAATACTTCAATCATAGAGATGCCAGGAGTATCACAAACTATTGGAAATATAAACATAATGGAAATATGTTCCATTGAGATTGGAAATCCCTTTCGACCCTGAACTATGTCTGCTACAACTTAGCAGTTAAGAAATCCTCCAGGCAAAGCACTTTATTTACATGTCTTATGCCTGTCATCAAAGTAGAAGCTAAATTCCTTATAGCTGTATGCTCCTTTTTCTAAATGCCTCACACGCACACCACACACTCATATTAGCCTTCATAATTTCGAAAGCGTCTAGTACCATTGATATTCTCATGTTTGCATTTGTGGCTTACAGGGATTACATCACTTAATTAGTGTGATGAAGACATGCTAGGGCTTGAGTTTGATTCCAAGTAGCACATTTCAAAGTCTGGCATTTACAGCTTTCCACAGGCATTGTGAACAGGGCCTACCTACAGGGCGACAACTGCTGTTACAGCCTGCAGGTCTACAAGGAGTCACTTTCTAGTCCATGAAACAGAAATATATCCAAAAGCATAAAATGTACACATCTCAGTAAAACAATCTTCGTGTGAAACATTTATCAGCTTTCCTCTCCATTATAGATCTTCTGCTAGTGCAGCATCTTGTCAAGGGTAAATAGGCTTCTTTTCAGGAAAAGTTCTTGTTATAGGAACATAGTGATTAAAATAATTTTCAAAATGTATTGCATTAATCAACACATTGGTTCTTTTTTGTAGCCCAATTGTAAATTCTCTTCTTTAATCCTGACTTAATTAATCAGAAACTTTAGGTATGTTAGCCAACAATCTATGTTTTAATAAATTCTTCAGGTGAACACTCAATTTGGAGAATCACTGTTTTTGTTTTTTAACTCAAACAAGTAATCTAGGGACGAGGTCCATTTACAAGTGTAAAAGCACAGCAAGTTCAAGTTCCTTTGAGATAAGTCAAGACTATTTTTGCTGTAGCATACATGCCATGGGAAAAATGTTTTAATACTCTGATTTAATGAAGAAAATAACTAAAAGTTAATTACTAAACTGGGTGAGTTAGAAAAGAATGTTGAAACTGAGGGAAAACTTAGTTAGGCCTCTGAGAAATAGGAGGAACGGTGCCCTCCGCACCGGAAGGCGAGGCAAGGCCAAGGAGCGCCCGGAGACGCTCAGCCCCTGCGCCGCCGCCAGCGAGGGTCGGTGGGCGCCGACTCGGACCTACAGCCCGGCGCGGTGTGCGGGAACCATTCTTGATTTGCGCGCTGCACCCTGCGCTAGCAACAAAGCCTAATCCCCACGTTGAGAGAGGATGAAGAGTAGGCGCACAGCTATGGTGCCCGCTCTCCCTCCAAATGTTAGAATCTCCCTTTAATGAAGAGAGAAATGGCAACACAGCAGTGCTAGCTGAGAGATGAAAGAAAAACATTCTCTCTCTTACGAGTGCTCTGTGAGGTGTTGTGATGCAGCGATTCGCTCTCCATCCGCCTGTGCCGCGTTCCTACGCTCGCCAAAGGAAATACAGGGAGACAATGGAAATAGCTTTGCTTCAACTAGCAAAGAGAGTTCTGGTTCAACTTACGTTGCTTTCCATCCCAATTCCCCAGATAATTTCTTGTCCATACAGTCTATATTTTAGTAGAATGTGGGACTTTCCTGATCCAAACACACACACACACACACACACACACACACACACGAGGAAGAACGGTATGATAAAAACAAGCCAGTTCCACTTGAGCTCTCCCTGGGGTCCAGGGAGCGTTGCTGAGTATTAGCACATTTCGTCCCGCAATATGTTGAAGTTTATTGTCCAATTTAGATATGCACAATGATCACATTTATCACAGGGAATTTGGACCTATATTTATTCAGCAGTTTTTCCCATTCTCTTCTTCTCCCTTCATTATGAGTTTTTGGATAAACAGCACCTTTTCAGCAATGAGTGAGCTATGGCAATAGAATAAGGGATAATAAATACTAGAGTTGGATTAGGAAATCCTGGAATTATATTGCAATCTGCATGGTTAGCAACTGGACCATCGTGTAAGTCACTTGAAATAAAAATGTTTACTATGTAATATTGACTTATTGCCACAACAGCAATTCCAGGAGTCAAGCAGCATTGCAGTCTCTACTTAGAGATGTGTCTAGGTGTACAGAATAGTGATGTCATGTTATTTTTTCATTTTTTAATTACATTTGGACCATTAAGAAACATAGATCATCAGAAATAAACATATTCAGTAACAGTCTGTTCTAGTTTTTCGGAAGCACACATATCACAAATTATCTAGTCTCCAAGACTTTCCCACGAGTTTATCAAAAAGGTCAGCTCTGATCTATGGTATCTGGGCCTTGAGATTTTGAGTATTTTAATTATTGCGAAAGAATTTCAAGTGGATGATGTCGTGGTTTAAAGTACTAATTATAAACTTTATTTTTACCACTGAAATAAAATTCTTTTCCCATCTTCATCTTGACTGTTTAATGTCTTGATGTCATTTCTGAAAAAAAGTTAATTTCTTCTTTCGGAGCAATTAGAAGTCAAAGGCATATAACGTGAATCTTTCCCCTACTGCTTACATTTATTCCTTGGGATAAAATAATAACTAACATACAAATTAGCCCAAACCAGAGAGAAGCCCATCTTACAGTGGATTCTGAGAGACCCATGTCCACACGCGTGGGCTGTGTCCTCTGCCACAGCCCGGGCCACATGCCCGCCACCCACCCTGGCCAGGTCCATGCCCATGTTGTTGACAATACTTCGGAGGCCGCATGGGCACCGCCTCTGGACTTCAAAGGGGTCTTTGGGAAGAGAAAACGTTCTGCAAGCTCCACGTGGATATGAGCACTAGCACTGATTTTATTTCTCAGTGAGACAGAATTGCCCAGATTTTTTTTTCTTTTATCCCTTAAGCAGTGGAAGCTTCTAATTAAGATTTTATTGGGATGTAGCTTTTATAAATGAGCCTGAGTGATCAAATCATAAGTGAAAATTTAGGAAGTTCTTTTTTTCCAGCATTCAGTGATGTTTTAATTCAGAAATCCTATGAAAATCTGTTAGCCTTAAAAATATGGACAATAAATGGTAAGCATGGCTTTAACTGGTGTTCTCTGAGTAGTATAAATATCTTTAGTATGAATAGCTATTTTATTTAATTCTATAAAAATCCACATAATCTCATACAACCATATCAGTGAATTTTGTGAAATGCATTTTGGCTATATTTTTAAGTAGTTGACAAGTTTATCATAGTCTGAGTAAGTATATTAATCTCAATTTCTTTGGATAAGGGTTTGGGATTATCAGGAGCCATCAGAAAATCGTATCCAATGATGGTGGATGCATTTTATTGAGCAGCTATAAGGACTACTCATAAAAGTAGTATGTTTGTCAAACCACTGAGAAGACAAATAGGGCAAAATTGCGCAGTCCAAGATTTTAAAGCTGCTGTACATATCCTAATGTTTGCCGTTTGTTTGTTCATACTTTTGTTTTTGTTTGGAAGCAGAAATTTCTGAGAAGCCAAGAATAGTAAGAAACCATATGCCTTTATATGAAATATACTGCTCCCTCTCAATCTTCTTCCAGCTCATGCCGAACATAATTGCCACTGGGGAGCTTCTTTGGGGCTGGCCTGGTTGCTCCACAGACATGGCTGCCTTCAGGAAAGGGATGGGCCGGCAGGATCCACTCAGCTTCGTGCTTTCTGTGGCCTAGAATTTCCTCTAAGGAAAAATCTCAAAGAAATATACAAAAGCCTCAATGTTAGACTATTAAGAGATCTCAAATACTTCATGTTCTTACCGGGACAGCAAAAGTCTACTGAAGATGTTCTAGGTCCAAGATTTAAATTATCTTATCTAGAACAGTGTTCAACTTTAACATACAATAATCAGAATTTCCAGTATGACTGATATATTACCGTGAAACTGTGGTTGAATATATCGACTCATTACAGTATTATAATACATATTTATAAGTATTTGCCAACCTCCCAATATGTACAATAATTTAAGAGTGCCTCTTCCTATCAGACGCTCCTGAGCCCCTTATGTGCTGGGTTGAAATGGCAAAGGACAGACTAAAAGGGATGCATGTCGTGTCGCTTGTACTAATATGCTCATTGCTCCCAGCAAGTGAGCAGATGAAACATCCACTTGAGCTGTCTTTCCCCTTATTTCCACCATATGCACAGGTAAAGTCTTCCTTTATGATGATAGTGCTTAAGCGACATGCTGAGTAGAATCACGCAGCCACTGAAAGGCTCAGCCCATGTCTGCTGCTGCCGACGCTCGACGGTGAGCTCGTTTCTGTGAAGAGTAAACTGTTCTGGGTGACTGCTGGCATTCTTCGGTAGGACGCAGCGCTTCTCCTGCTTCTTCACATATGGCTGAAATGCTTACCATGTCTCACTATGTTGCGTGTGTTATGTGTAACGTAAGCGCCATCGTTAGGAGGAGAATGAATGCGGGTTTATCCTCCCCTGAGAGGTAGTTCTGGGCTTTGATTACAGTTATTCTAGTCCAAGCATTCTGTTAATCAGTCCGTGTAAGATGTGATGCACATGCACATGTGTGTAACACACTCATGATATAGTCACTGCCTGTACATAACAATCAGTTCACTCGTGGTCACCTAATTCAGATGACACTGGCAAATGAGACTGACAGTACTCTCGGGAAGAATGATAAAACTCCTACTTTGATCAATTCATATATATTTGTTTTTTTTTTTGTTTTTCATTTTTGTACAGGGTCTCACTAGATAGCTTGCACTTGTAGTGCTCCTCCTGTTTTCAGCCGCCCAGCACTGGCATTACATGCGTGTGCCACTGCACCTGGACTCAGAGCACCCAGGGCTAGGGCCAGCGCAGCATGTGGTGCCAGGGATTAAACCCTGGGCCTGCACTGGCCTAAGCAGGTGTTCAGTTTGCGAAGCTATCTCACTGGCCTCATTTATTTATCTACTTGTTTATTTGTTTATTTAAGGCAGAAGAAAATGAACTTGATTCTATGAACAGCCTCACCAAACATATGCTTTTTATTCTTCCAAATTCCACAATGTTCACTATCCTCTTAATAGGCCGGTTTCTACGATGCGCTCTTGCATGTTTAGTGAAATCCAAAGCTAGCAGGTGATGCACTTCAACGGGTGTTACTACCGTTACAACGCGGGAGGGAGAGCACAAACGCGGCTCCTGGAGAGGGTCTCTGTTGACACTTCCTGGAGAGGGTTAAAAACAAGTATTCTGTTCCACTAATAACGGTGTTCACCACTTACTGCAAGAGACTATCTCTTTGAATGTTGCACTTGAAGACACATTAATTGAATTTGTATTATAGCAATAGGTTGAAAACAATATTTGAAACGTAGCAAGTCGCTGGCTTTTGGAGGTTAGTTTTCTACTATTATTTTAGTAAGAAACTACAGACAGAATTAAGGTGCAGGCGCGTTAACTTGAGAGCTGTCCTGCTGTGGCACATCTGACACATTTACGTCTCTGGCTGAAACCTGAAGGCGAGTTAACATGCTGCTGTGGCCAGCAGAAAGCTACATAACTGCCTACAGCCGGAACTATTTAAATTAGCATGTTCTACTTCTGCCTATCAGAGAAGTCAATGTTTATCTTTGGATTTGTGATTTGTTAATCAGTTAAAATTAATCATCCAGCATAATCTTCAAATTGATGCCAGGAATCAATATAAACCAGGTATTGGCATCCAATCAGTTGCAACCTCTTATAGTAACATATTTGCAGTCTGAGTGGACCTCACAGTGTACACGTCTGCAGAAATTGATCAAGTACTCTTCAGGTGATTCACTGTGACAGGCAAAGGTCAAGGCTATAAAACCCTAAATGCTACAATGGTTCATGGTGCTATCTCTTATTATATCACGTAAGCTTCCATGAGCAGAAGGTTTTCTACCTGACGCTGTTACCCTTCGATGAACATTAGCACTCACTAATAAAGACTTATATGCTCGTGCAGATGGCTGCGCGGTTCAAAGAAACAGGCCTACGCAAATGTCAAGTATTGATTTTTTTAAAGGAGAAAATGCTTGATTGTACATTCAGTGAGATACAAGATGAGGCAGAAGTTAAGTGACAATACTGTTAATGCACGGAAAGTTTTTTGTCATGTAAATTGCAATTGTAAGGGGTGACAGTGCAGACCAAGAGACCCCTAAGACTTGAAATGCTCTTTTTAGCAGTCTATTTGATTTATAAATATTGATTTGCCAGTTGACTACTTCAACAAGTAGCTTCGTGAAAAGAGTACCTTGCTCCAGAGCTAAAAAGCCCTCAAGGGTACCCTGCATGTGGTGAGGAGTGAACAGGGCGGGTCTGACAGCAGCACCGTCATGAGCTCAGCCGCCATGCAGGCTGATGCGGCCCACCAACCCACCCCGCGGGGAAACACTGGCCTCTGGGTGGGGATCTGCAGACTCACAGCTCTTCCTCGATCCCAAGGGCTCCACAGTGAGCTCTTTGTGCTAATGTGATCCCATTTAGCATACTTTCTGAGAAGCTGCAAGAAATCAATAGTAATCAATAGCAATGAATACCTCTCTTCAAATATTTGAAAGGAAAACATTCTGATTAAATTTAGTTCTTGAGACCATCATTCACTATTAAAGAATTTCAAAGAAGAAAAAATATGGTAGGGGGGTTGGGGAGATAGCTCAGTAGGATAAGTGCTTGCCTGGGAGGGGCAAGAGTCTGAGTTCAATACCTGGTTGTGAAAAAAAAAGAAAGAAAGAAAGAAAGAAAGAAAGAAAGAAAGAAAGAAAGATTGTGCAAGTGGAGAAAATGGCAATGCATTGGGTTAAAAGAGTGCATCTTAGAGACACTTAGAACAAGCTTCATGTGATTACATTAATATTAAAAGGTAAGTAAATCTGATATCTGGCCCACAGTGAAAGCAGTCCTACGCGGGAGTTTTATAGCTGTGGATGCCCACGTCACAAAAACAGAGTGAGCCCAAATAAATAAACTAATGATCCACGTTAAGATTCTAGAAAGACAAAAGGGCTGGTGAGATAGCTCAGTGGACTAAGTGCCTGCTTAGGCAAGTGCAGGGACTGGGGTTCAATCCCCAGCACCACATGCTGCGCTGGCCCCACCCCCAGTGTGCTAGCCAGCTACCAAGTCCCAGCATGGTGGTACATGCCTGTAATCCCAGCACTGGGACGGCTGAAAACAGGAGGATCACTACGAGTCTGTGCTGTGTAGTGAGACCCTGTAGCAAATATATTACATAAATAAATAAATCAGACACATTATCATAGTATCCTGTATAACAATTTGCCTAAGATTCCAGAAAGACAAAAGGCTCAAAGCTAGTGCTAGGAAGGAAATTATAAAATCAGAGCGGAATGAATAATATTGAAACTTAAAAATACAAGGAATCAATGAATTGGAGAGTTGGATCTTTGAAACTATGAATAAAATTAACAGGACAAAAAAAAAGACTCAAATCAACTCAATTAGAAATAGTAAATGTGAGGGACAGCGAGATAGCTTGGTGGACTAAGTGCTTGCTTACTCAAGAACAGGGACTGGGGTTCAATCCCTGGCACCACATGCCACATTGGCCCTGCCCCCAGATGCAATGAGCCGGCCACCAAGACCAGATGAGGTGATGCACCCCTGAAATCTAATGCTGAGGAGGCTAAAAACAGGAGGAGCAGTACGAGCCCGAGCTGCGTAGCGAGACCATGTACCAAATACATTTTTTAAAAGTGGAAAATGTGAGATAATAATGGATCCTGCTGAATTCCACTAGCTCACTAGCTCTACACTCACAATCTGTTTTCCAGGAAGTTGGACAATTCAGAAATGGATGTAGATAACCAAAGTACAATCAAAAAGAGGAAAAAATCTTGAACAATCTAATAGTCAATAAAATTGAGTAAGTATTTTTAAAACCTATCAAATAAAAAAGTCTAAGTCCTGATGGCCTCACTGGTAAATCTTGCAAGAGCTTAGAAAAGACCTACCCCTGATACCCTTCAAACTATTTAATGAAATAAAAAAGAACAGAGCTCCCAAACTTATTCTTGGATGCTAGAATTCCCATCATGCCAAGATCAGAAGAGGGCCAAACTGATAGAGAGAGCTGTAGGCCAATATCTGTAGTGAACATAGATACAAATATCTTCAATAAGATCCAGGCAAACAGAACACAGCAAGTCATTCAAATATCATACACCATGACCTGCTAGGATTCATTTCAGGGATGCAGGGATGGTTCAAATACTGAAGTCAATAGACATAATGTACCACACAAACAGAAATAAGGACAAAATCATGTAATCACCTCAATAGATGTAGAAAAATTCTTTGACAAACTACAACATCCACGTATAGTTTAAAAAACTGAAGAAAATGGTATAGAAGTGCCTTACTATAATCTAAAAAAGTCATTTAAAACAAACTTATGACCAGCACCATATTAATGGGGAAAAGTTGAAAGCTGTTCTTCTAAAATCAGGAACAAGATAAAAACACAACTACCACTGCTGTGAAGTCTTGCCCAACGTAGGTCTTCTAGAAGCATCAGCCAAAACTATCAAGTAAGAGAAGCAAATAAAACAGGTATGCATAGGATGGAAGCCATCTAATTGTCATTATTTGCAGATGACACGATCCTCCATGTGGAACACCCAGAAGTTCCACCACATGAGTACTGTAGTCAGTATCCAGACCCATTACCACAGCCAGAAGCAAAGTCAACACGGAAAAGTTGACAGTATTTCTGCACACCAATTATGAACACAACGAAAGAGAAGTTGGGAAAACATTGTCTGTCACAACTGCAGCAAGATCAACTGAACATTTATTAATTAGCCTACCAAAGAAAGTGAACGATCTCTGCAATAAAGACCACATTACTCTGAAAAATGAGCTGGAAGAGCACATCAGAAGACAGAAGGTGCCCCTTGTCTCGCATATGTGGGACAAATGCCCAAAATGGGCACCCTCCGAAAACTAATGGAATAGAATCCCGAAAAATAGCCACAGCATTCATCACAGAATTAGAAAACACAGCTGTGATGTTCACATGGAAGACGAAGAGTGCTAGACAGCTGAAGAGATGCTGGACAGCAAGCCGACTCGGGAGGCTTCACACTCCCAGACTTCCAGCTGTACCCCAAGGTGCAGTGACAGAAACAGGGCGGAATCGGTGTGGGGATTCCTCAAAAGTAAAGCTAGAGGCTCTATTCGATGTAACTGCTCCCTTTCTTTTCATCTTCCTGAATTAAGAGCAGCACACCACAGCCACACATGTACACACATGTTTATAGAAGCACACTTGTACTAGTTAAATATTGGAAACAGCCTAAATGCCCATCAACCAAGAAAGAAAAAAGATGTGGTTTTTATAGAGTGGAGTACTACTCTGCCATTACGAAGAATAAGCTTGAGACATTTCTAGGTAAATGGATGTACTCTGAGACCCGACTTAGACATGTAATAAATGAGACATGTGTTTAAATATCACACTGTTACTCTGGTGCCACAAACCAAGAGTAAATAAGGACAGAAATGTGTAATGTCAGGAAATAGTAAGAAAATGTCCAAAGGGAAGGCAAACAAGGCAGGGGTAGGAGGAAAGGGAGAAAGTGAAGAGAAAACAGAGGGAAAAAAGTGGAAACAAAGCTTTTGTAAATGGGGAAAAGAAAGAGGTTTTGAAGAGTGGAAAGGGTTGGGGAAAGCTAGGAATCAATGTCTACTACTGTGGGAACTAATCCCCAGGATGAATGGGATCGTTGTGCACACCTGAAGTGTACCAATAAAAGTAATGTCTCAATAACAACATAATATGGAAGAAAATGACGTACATGTCCACAGACAGGAATAGACGTGAAGGCCAAAACATGCTGGAGAAAAGATAGCCTCTTCAATAAGTGGCGCTGGGAAAACTGGTCATCCACATGCTGGAGATTGAAGCCAGAGTCATGCCGCTCGCCACCCACTAACTGAAATCAAAGTAGATGAAAGAGCTAATAAAAAAAGACATTCAATCTGCTGGAAGACAAAATAGGTAAAACTCTTGAAGACAAAGGAGTAAGCAAAGACTTCCTGAGCAGAAATCTACTTGCACAAGAAAAAAATACAGGAAAGAAAAAAAAAAATGAAAAAGAAAAGAAACAATATAACACATGCTGATGAGGCTGCTGGGAAAAAGTAACCCTCTATCACTGTTGGTAGAAGTGTGAACTAGTACAGTCACCGTGAAAACCGGCAGGGAGAGGCTGCAAAACCTAAAACTAGAGTTGCGTTCACGTCAACTATTCCTCCAGCCATTTCTTGGAAGAAACATCACGCCACAGTGGTACACGCCTTCCCGTATGGAGAACACACAGTTCACAGTAACTAAACCCTGGGAGTGCCCTGCACCTTCATCAACAGACAAATGGACTTTATCAATATGACATTTTACATATAGTTGCATAATACTTTCTATTCAGAAAGATACAGGAACAATTTGTAAGATAAAGGGCCAGACAAAAAGCTCAGTGGACTAAAGTGCCGGCAAGCACAGGAGCCAGGGGTTCCATCCCCGGGGCTGCGGTGCCGGCCCACTGAGACAGCAATTGAGACTGGGCGTGGTGGCGCACGCCTGTAATCCCAGCTCTTGGCAGGCTGTAAACAGGCGGATCACTACAAGTCGCATCTAGGAGTGAGACCCTGAACACCGGTAGACCCTTCCCTAAAAAAATACAACAATAATAATTTGTAGGACAATGGATATACACTGGGAACACATATTAAGTGAAATAAGTCAGCCACAATACTGGGGTGTCACAGGGTTTCTCTTACATAAGAAACCCTAAATAGACGAAAGACGAAATACAAAGACAGACAACTTGAAACATCGAGATACATATAGGAAGGGAACAAAAATGAATTAAGGGTGAGGAAGTGAAGGGCTTGTGATGCGCTCGGGCATGCGCCAGCCCCCTGCGAGGAGGCTGATCCGAAGCGCTGACCGCACGTGAGCACCAGGGCGCGTCTCCCCGAGGAGGGTCAGGAGCAGGGAGCGCAGACGCGGGGATCGGAGTGGGCGGTGCGCGCAGCGACTCCGAGTGGCAAAGGCAACCGTCACCAAGAACATACGGAAGAACACTGCTAAGGCGATGCGTGACGGCCTTCCAGCAGTGTCTGGCACGCGGGAAGGCCCTGCCCCTGGCTCTGGTCCCCAGAACTACCTGAGAGGCAGCGTTTCCCGGGAAAATCAGTTGGAGCGACCCCTACCCCGTCCACTTGGAGCACGGTGTGCCCTTCTCGAGGCACGCTGGCGCCGTGCTGAACATCCCCAGGTGGGGCAACAAGTTTATCCAAATAAAACCCCAGACTGCACCAGAGCAGATGCCATCTGTCCGGGGAGCGGCAAGAGCCCCGGAGAAGCTCGGCTCAGTCAGCGCCGCTATGCGCATGCGGCACAGACTTCCTGCGACCCTGACAGGCGAGGGAAGCAGCTACAGCGCGGACAGGAGTCTGCAGAAGGACCAGGCCAACTCAAGGCCCGCTTAATCAGCACAGGACAGTGCCACCGCACCTAGCAAAATGTGAGCAGAGGTAGCACGGTACAGTGAAAAGAGAATTTGGAACTCCAAGTCAGAGACTTTTTAAGCAATCAGAGAATGATTGTTTAATTTCTTTGAATTCTAATTTCCAGTGCTAGCTGCATAAGGATTTGACTGCTTCAGAAATCATTACTTGCAGAGCGAAAATAAGATAGTGCATTATTAATTATCTTTATTTATTATTCTGTTTTAAGAGTTGAAAATGAAAGAATATGTTTTGGTAAAATTGGCCCTCACAAACTCAAAGTAAAGAAAGAGAAAGTGTAAAGAATATTGTGCTGTATATCTATTTCTCTTTTTAAATTGTAGTTATAAAAGAAAGCCATATTTTATGTAAAAACTTAATCAATAATTAAATTTATTTTAATAATCAAGAGGGAATGAAGGAATTCAAAGGAAGATTAAGGGATTGGGGGACTCTGCTTCAGCAGGGTAACTGCAGGCCTGCAATACACTGCGCCTTCCAAACAGCCGCGCGAAAGGGTTGGCGTGTTTCACCATGAAGCGCTGTGTGCCGGAGGAGCTGGGTGTGTTTAACCTGTTCTGCATGATGCATTCAGGTATTGGCATGTTTGTCAGTGTGGAACCTGTCACCCATTAGTATGTACAATTTGTGTGATTTTATTTACTAATCCAATTAATTTAAAAGACTCACCTGAAGATTGGTAAGGAAGAGGAGAGAAACAAGGAGCAGCCCTGAAGCTGGGAACCTGGAAAAGGCACGGCGACATTTGGGAAAGGCAAGACGGATGGTTAGTGCGCACGCATGCAAGTAACTTGGAGGCGAGGGAAGAGAGACGACAGCGCAACGGAAGGTCAGACGGAGGGAGATCCCAGTTCTGCTCTAGAGCTTCGCTGCTCTGACTGAACAGTTAATCCTGACACGCGAGTTCTACTGCGCCCTGACCTGACTGCTAGAGCCCACGACTTGGCGGGGCAAAGGGTTCCGGTGGCCTGGAGGAGAATCTTCCCCAGTATATTATTATACTATTGCTTTTATTGAGTTTTAAACAGCGGAATGCATATTTTGGATCATTTAACGTAATAATTCTTTCCTATGATACGTAGTGCTTGCGACGCTAGGCACTGTACCAAGGTGAGAAGACGCAGCCCTGAGGTCTGCATGTGTATAGCGCGTTTTGTGTCCGCTGCCCGACTGGTATTCAGACCGCACAGATGACCGCTACCCGTCATAGCGGAAGGCGATACTTTCTGAACTTTTGGTCCAAACTGAAGGACTGTTGGTGCAGACGACTGCTGTGTGCAGGAAATTAAATGGCACGTGAAAGTTATTTGTTTGAAGTAGTCCTCAATATATTGAATGATTTAATTTTTCAAAATCCCCACATTGCCCTCCAAATTTCAAAAGTTCATATCATTTCTAGCATGGTTTATTTTATTAAATAATCAAACTTACTATAAGTATTGGACATTATAAATAGAAGATACCAATAAGATATTGCTGACAATATTTACTAGGAAATGTCTGAAAAACATGTTTTTTTCTGTCATCGATGGCATACCAATTTGGAGATAGATTGTATTAAATTACATAAACGTTTGGATCCCAAAAATAACTATCTCATTATGCATTATTCTATTTTAGAAAATATTCATCTAGATTTTTATTGATCTAGATTTTTTAGTCCAGTGAATGCCAACAGTCTTAAATTTTTCGTACTTCCAAAATTTTTAAATATGGTAGCTTGTGCCAAAACAATGTCTCTTCATCATGATTTAAGTGGTTATTACATCGGATATGCATGCAAACCTAGAGAACACCCAGGGCGACCAGACATTTCCTAAGAATCATTTTACAGTCGATAAAGGCCTCAAGTGAAGGCGGCCTCCACGCTGCTGCCCTAGGTATAGGCAACCCACAGCGAGCACTCCCCGTAGCAATCGTTTGGTACGTGTCGTGTTAGGAGATCACAGTTTCCTCATGTCCCCAGTTTCCATACAACGACCTCGTATTGTATTGAGTGGTGGCTTATTGACTATACTAACTTAAGCAACTGACAAGAAGTGAACAGGAGTTTTCTCTGTTTCCACCAAGAACACAGAAATTAGAGAACACAGAACACTGACAGCAAGCATGAGAGCTGAAGCAGAAACTTCCACTGAAGCTAGTCTCACAGGACCTTACGACTCAGGCAGGCCTGGCTGGACCAGCCCTGGAATCCAGCGCTCACTCTGCAAGGACTTAGGCCAAGAAGGGGAGAGCGAGATGGAGAAACGGCCTCAGTCACCAGACACAGAGCCAAGACTGAGGCCACGCAGGATGCCATGGAGGTTTGAAACATCTTCCCTACGAACTTGTATGGAGAATTTAATCTTAACAGTCTGTACTTCACTACAGATACAATTCTTTAGTAAAAAATGAGTTCATTAAGTTACTGACATTAGTGTTCAAAATTTACTTTCCATAGCTATATGCCCTCCTGTCATAAAGTTGACGTGATCACTGGAGTACTGGTCTGCTATGTCGAATCAGGCACTTTAGCGTCTGCCCCTAATCAGAGCCTGCTTGGGGTGACCCTCCCCAGCGCCAGCCACTGCGCTCTTACCATGTGGTGTTCTGTAAGGACATTTTAAGTGGCAGACTTTCTGTAGAGATGGGTGGTGTTAAGAGCATGCACTTTTACATCAGATCATGTGAAAAATTTGACACATCACAATAACCATCAGTGCTTGATTATGAGGATCCCAGGCCGCCCCGCATGATCCCATCGCCGTGTTCATCCAACTGCAAGTGCCTGTGAAATCACACACTTAGTAACTGTGATGTGTCCTGCGCGGAGTCATCACAAGTGACAGTGTCCCAACCAGGACTTCAGTAATTAGACTAGTGGGACAGTCTGAAAACCAGACTAAAACCCTATGTCCTAAGAAAAGCAGAGTAATTGAGTGACAATGTTAAAGTTGAAAAAAAAAATGTTTGAGTAAGTCTAAAAGCCAGAACTAATTTGGAATCTATCAGCAAATGAGAAAAATCATTTTTTCAGCTGCTTTAAATGCACCCAATAACAATGATGAAGAGGCTGACAGAAAAACGTGAAAAAAATTTATAGTTACAAAACTGGATGTGGTGTCAGCCTGTAATCCCAGAACTGTAGAGGTTGAGGCAAGAGGAACACGGTGAGTTCAAGGCCAACCTGGTCTACATACTGAGACCCTATCTCAAAAAAATTTAATAAAATGAAAGTTATAAAAATGTAATGGATCATCAGAACTAATGAATAGGACTGCTTAATCATTAGACATGAACTAAAATATAATTAGCAGAAATGTTGTGTAGGTGGATAAAAGTATGAAGAAACACTTTTCAGGAAGGACCCACTGGGAGAGGAAATGTATGGGTCCCACGTGAAGTTGGCGTGAAGCAGCAGGGAGGAGAGTCCCGTCCTGCGGGCTGGCCCAGCTCCGCTGGGCTCTGAGGAAGCCACTGGCTGGCCCTCCACCAGCAAGACAAGGGTCTCCTCGACGCATTTCTGCCCGAGCACACCTTAGCAGTTTTATTTTGGATGAATATTTAATAACACTTTATAGCAGATCTTCAGTGTTAGTGAGTTCTAATTGTTGTGGTTCACAGGGAATACCTGAAGAGTATGAAGTCGTGGTGCAAATATGCATTGGTGTGTTTTAAATGGATGTACCTGGAACCCTAAGTATTTTAAAGTTAGTTCATTGAAAAGAAAGGCTTGTGCCTATATTGCTCAATCTGCTTTTCATGCCTATGTCTTATAATATGAGCAACTACTTTGAAGATAACAATATGCTGTTTAGTCACCATTGTTTTGAAATTTTATACCATTGTTTTTACTGTTTTTTTTTCTAAAACAAAAAAGAACTCTGTTCAAGAAAAACATTTTACTGTCAATTGAAATCTTACAAGCAAATTGGAACAAGGAATAATCCCTTTATTTTAGAAATTTCTAAAATTTTACATTTTTTTCTGATTTATAAAACAGGAGATTTATTAGGCAGGGACCCATTTTCAAGAAGTTAAAGGTGAAGGACGGGGACATCGCCCTTCTCCTGGAATAGCTCTCCCCCAGGATAAAACTGTGTTTTGTGTTAATGGGAAATCCTCTGATGCTATAGACCTTTCCTCGGAATAACAGCCTCTACCATGTGATTCTTTTGGATTTGCCAAAAGGTGCCCTTCTCGCTACATGTTTACATTTAGTAGGTGTTTTACTGCATATGTTTTCCTAGAATTTTACCACCTTCTCCTGACACCACTTCGATAACTCTTATGTTACTCACCTTCTTGAAGTGTAATGCATGCTTAATTTAACAGCAAGGCTTAAACAAAATACACAAGCTGAATCAGGAAATAGTGCTATCACCACTATTTAGAATTCTAAGTATCAATGCTAATGACATATAGGCATTGATTTGCCTGATGTAATAAAATATGCAATTAGGGTTTCCTTTCTGCTATAGCAAACAAAGGTATTCACATAGCAATTATTACTAAATTGATAATGCCTCAGTAAAATATATTTCTTTGTTTTATTTATCATTATTTAAAGACTAGAAGTTCTCAGTAGTAAGTGGGGAGCTAAAAACGTGCTTTGGAAGTGAGCATGCCTTTTCCTTAGTAAACTGCTTTCTCTGGAAACAACACGCACCATGTTGAGAGAGTGGATACTTTTTCCTCTCAGCAGAAAGCCCAGCAGCTCTCTGACCAACAACAGGGGCCTGCAATTTCTTACAAGTAATCTGTAGCTTCCAGTTTTTGCCTCTGTCTTTCTCTGTGGACTTAAAACATTTCCAAAATGTAGTGTTCATATTTTGAAGTAGATTTAAAAGGTGACATTATAAAAAACCATATTAATCCCATATGTCTTAGTTTATTTTAAGCCATGTTATCAGATGGTTCGTCTTTTTAGTTCACAAAATTTTGAACTAGGAAAGATAATCCAATTTCCAATTCATGAATGACAACTAAAATGAGATTCAATCATCTTAAACCAAACTCCTTAGTGATTTTTTGAAATTTAAACATAAACAACACATGCTAATAAAGTTGGAATGAAGCATATAACTTATAGTCTTCAGTAACAGTAATTCCAAGGAAAGTTTAGTTAACAGCATCTGAATTAATCATTTTTTCAGGAAACTATGCCCATATAAAAGCATGATATTTGTGAATTCTGTCTCAAAGCAAAAAATGTCCTTAGTTTAAAACTCCCCTAATCTTGCTCTAAGGGATACTGAAGACTATTTCAGTTTCAAGTAAAGTGCTGATATCCTTAAATTCTAACTTTAGTACAATCTGTACTTAAATTGGAAAATGTGTTTTGTCATATGGTCCAAGCTTGTTCTCAGGGAGGAGCAAAGTGCTACAAATGTCAGAGCTCTCCTCTCTCGTTGCTTACTACTGACTTCAGTAATATCAATCAGTAGAAGTATTTTCTACTTCAAAAATAAGACTCAAAATCTTCACTAAAATGTAAATGTAAAGGAGCCGAGAGATAGCTCAGCAGAATAAGTGCTTCCCTGGCAAGCACAAGGGCCTGAGTTCAACCCCAGTTCCACAAAAATAAAGTGTGTGTGTGTGTGTGTGTGTGTGTGTGTGTGTGTGTTGGAGACATGTATTTACCATGCATCAGCCCATGTCCCAGATTGGAAGCAGACAGA
Source organism: Tympanoctomys barrerae (assembly GCA_002564285.1). NCBI lineage: Eukaryota > Metazoa > Chordata > Mammalia > Rodentia > Octodontidae > Tympanoctomys > Tympanoctomys barrerae. The sequence goes on from NDGN011447692.1 coordinate 20,513, forward strand.
CGCATAGGGAGAGAATGTAAGAATTCAAAGTTGCCGTTCCCTGAATACTGAAAGTGTGTCTTATGGGTTAATTTTAACGCATAGTTATGATAGGAACACACATCACCTTTAACTGAAAAAGCCCACTAATGCGTGTACTGGACCCGTGGCTTCCTGCTGGATTCACAGGAGTGCGAGTGCTAGTTTGCTAAGCTGGGTCTTGCCGTGTCCTGCACGCCTGGACTCTGGGGCTTCTCCACCTGGGGCTCTCTGACACAAGCACCTTGCACACTAGTCATGCAGCCGCAGCATCCTGTGGTGGCCTGGCAGGCACTGGCAGTGGCTGAGGGCTGTGGTGACACCAGCCCTGGAGCTCTAAAGCTGTCCCTGGGTGACTCTGTTCATTCTCCAAGGGCTGGGCCAGGGGAGCAGGAGAGGTGTCGGCTCCTATTCAGGATGTTAAAACTCTTGTTGAAGGGTCCCAGGGAGGAAGGGTCTGAAATCTCCATCATATTTGGTGGGAACTACCAGGCATGTGGCTTGACTGTTTATGAATCAGACTTCAAAGGATGATTTTTCAAAGAAAATAAATCTTTACAAGTGGAAAGTATATACATTTATGAATGTTGTTGTTTAACAGTATTCAATTAAAATCAGTTTAAAGAACAAGTAAGAATTAGGAAAAAAATAATGCTTTTTCAGGATCATAGTGAAATTCATAATTTTTAAAAGTACTTTTGTAGGAGGAGTTTTTTGTTTTTAAAGGTGTTGATGTTAGGAGGCTATCTGAAGACTTTACTATATGTGATTTATTCTATATTTCTCTGGAGCTTTTGACATATATTTTTAATCTTCTCAGACTAGGGTTTCAGTTTCCTTGCCCTTAAAAAACAATAGAAGATCGATACACTTTAAGAGAAGAACTGAATAATTGTATAGGCTATTTCATGTCTAATTTCATTTTAACAGTTATGATTTTACTACATATCATTAGAAGAATGCATGCTTATTAATATTCAAAGTGCTTCATAAATGTGACCTGCATGTAAATAGAGATGAACAGGGAATGAAAACAGATTTGATTTGGTTCTAAACAGAGAGGATGATAGGGCTTGTGTTTGGCCATGTCATGGAAGAAAACCCAAGGTATATAGAAACAAAATTTTAATATATGATGCTTTATAGGAGTCAATGGCATTGAATTAAAGATGTGGGAAGTTCAGTAGGTCTCTAAGGAACAGAACCAGCCAAAGAGATTAAAGAATCTGAGGCACTACTGATACTACTGAAAGCTGGAAGCAACTGAAACTACCTCCAAGAACAGAGTATGCTTACTACATATCCTACTACTACAATGTGTCCTACTAATATATAGGTACATATATATGTATGCTTGCATATATCTATATCTATATCTATATCTATATATTCTGCTTTTAGAGTAAAATTGCTTTCAGTATTAATTGAAATAGGCAGCAAAAAAAACCCAGAAAAGTATTTAACAATTTCATTTTTTGGGTAGGAGCTAAAGGAAAGAAGAAGCAATGAAATTTTTTTTTGAAATTCCCAGTGACCAAAAGGAATTTTACCTACACAATATCAAATCAAACCGTACACCACAGGAGAGCAAGATTTCCCGCTGAAAACCAGCACAAAACATATTATGATGAATGCACATAATTAACTATGATGGCATTGAATTCAAAGTTGTACTCATTTTTCTCCAAAATTATCTTGATTTAAATGTTTTCCTATGAATGAAAATAATTTCCAGTTTTGTTTTGAGCCATCAAATAATGAATGCCGTGTAAATGAAAAGGAAACACGGCTCCATTTGCCTACTGTGCCAAGCGGGGCCCTAACAGCAGGTGATGACAACAAAAACACCTTGCTGTCGTGTAGTTAACATCTGTGCTTTCAGAGCGGTAAAGTAAATTAATGTAATGGATATGGCTTTGGAGTCACACTTTGCCACCTGCCTTTGCACAAACAGATAAGCCGTGTCTTCAAATCACAGATCCAAAATCTCAGATACCCTTGTCAATTTTCCTCAAATGACTATATGCGTCAATGACAAAGAACACACATTTGTGCAATTTGTTCTCTTTTTGTGTGTGTGTGTGTTTTCTTTTTTTTGACATCAGTTATTTTATTTTAAAGAAAAAAATATAAAAACAATGGCACAA
>NDGN011447708.1:0-14175 GCA_002564285.1 Tympanoctomys barrerae
TCTGAAGTATTCATTTTCTGAGTTCATTAATTTGCCATGCATAGAGTATACCAGGGACACATATATTAAATGTAGCTTACATTATTCTAGGCATGGAAGAGGAAGACCAGTTAGTACTAAGAAAAAAAGAACATTGTAGGTAATTTGAATTACTTGAAGCACTTTCTAGGTATCAATCATATAACTCCTCTGAACGGCCCCATGCATCAGGTACTATTGCTGCTTACAAGTGAAGTGGAGACATAGAGAATTAAATCATATGTCTGTGGCTTCACTGCTAATAGGGAGTGGAGTCAGGACCGGAACCTCGGTGGCTTCGGGCAGCCCCTGCCTGCCCTGCCTCACTGACCCAGGCCTGCTGAACTCTTGGGCCAGAGAGAAGAGAGTGACTTCCAGGCCTAGCACCACAGGGTAGTGGGTAATCTGGCATAGAGGTGGGACCCATGATACGTTACCCAGCAAACTCCCAGAGTGACGAGGCTCTGATTACATGCTCTTCCTATTTCCTGAGCTTGCCATCTTGCATGCACAAGCTTCAGGTCTATTCATACAATTGGAGACACGTGCCTGACCTGGTCATTTGTGTTCCCAATGTTTAGTACCTATCACCTGTATGTAACGTCACTGAGTGATAGTGAGTAATCCTGAGTGAGCCTTGGAACGGGTTTCATCTCCATGCCAACCTCTTTGATCCCTATTTTTCTTCTTTAAATGGAAATGGAAACTTCCATCTGAATCTAACTACACAATAAATTTTAAAGTAGAATCTGTGACCACACTGAGATGAACTAACTCACTTTGACTATACTGAAGCCTGATTGCAATGTGCTCCAAGTGTCTGAATTTTAAAACTCTCTGTTCAGGTGGCTGAAGGGTTTGGAAGATGACAAGCAGGAGACGGATGTCCACTACAACTCCCTAACAGGAGAGGGCAACTTCAACTGGCGCTTCCTGTTTCCATTTCAGTACCTCCCAGCAGAGAAGCAAATGGTCATCACCAAGAGGGAGAACATCTTCTCCTTGGAGAAGATGGAGTGCAAGACTCCGGCTGTGCTGGTGCTCCAGGTTTGGGATTTTGAAAGGCTGTCCTCCGATGACTTCCTGGGTAAGTCAGTGACTTGCTGAAGCATGTATTAATGATAAGGATCTGTCCCGGCTTTCAGAAGGCAGAGGCTCATTCAGTCATAAGGGTAATAACTGCGGGGCCATTTATGATGGGACAACTTTGCAACCACCCAAATAGCCCCTTCCAGTGGGATTGTCTAAATATATCCTAGTGCGTGCATATGGTAGAGCACTACATAGATTCAAAGAGGCTTGAGGTGAGCCTATTTGCTCCATCACTAGACGCAGTGGATTTTTACTGCACTCTGTGCCCATTGCCTCCTCTGTAAAATGAGATCATGATACCGCATGCCTCGGGGTTGTGGGACTGCAGATGTGACGGCACAGGTAAAGAACAGGCCACAGTACCTCCCGCACAATAAGCATTCAGTAAGTGTTAACCTACAGCCGTCAACAATACTGAAGTCGTCAATGAGCTAGGAAGTTGTGAAGGATGCATTTAAGTCCAAAAGAGCAGGAGAGGATCTTGTTGCTGTAAAATACGTGTTTGTACATACAGGAGGAAGACACAGTGGAACAGGAAATAGGGGGCAACAATACAGAGAGCTCTGGCCAGATGTAGGGGGAGAGGACTAGGGAAAGTTTTCCAGTCTCATTTGGTTTGCTGAACTGCAGGCCCTAAAGATGTGACAGTGAGCAACAGAACTCTCATTCATGGTGTTATCTCACTCTGGGAATCTCTAAGTTCTCCACTTAGAGAACACGCTAAGGCCTGCTGTCTGTCCTGGAGAGCAGGCACTGAGGCAGGAAGACCTGGTCCCGGCCCTGAGGAGTTTAGTGGGCCGTACTGGGAAGTGAGGAGAAGGGTAGGGGTGGGCAGGACTCCAACAGGGAGAGCCATGCCTAGGAAGAGGAAGCCAGTGCACCTCCTTCAGACTCGGGGAGCTGCACTTGTGAGCACAGAAGGTGCCTCACTGTGATGTCGCCCAAACCTGGGGCTTGAGAGCTGCAATGACAGCTCAGACATGCTATCATCAGACATCCTTGGTCATATTTTCACTCCTGGTACCTAGCACCTAGCACACATGATTGTATGTGTGGGATTGTATGACCAAGGAGTGAATGGGTGAGTGGGGACGGGGATTAGAAATCTAATTCTTTAGTTCCGCGTAACCTGTGGGCATTCTTTCACAGGCTCCCTGGAAATGAACCTCAACAGTTTCCCTCGAGCCGCCAAGTCTGCCAAAGCCTGCGACCTCTCCAAGTTTGAGAATGCAAGCAGAGAGAACATGATCTCCATATTTCAGCAAAAGCGCGTGCGTGGCTGGTGGCCCTTTGCTAAGAGCAAAGAGCTCACAGTAAGTGACAGCTGAAGGAGGCGGGCTATGGGAGTGTTGGGGGACACCTTGCTCTCTCAGTGAATCATTTGTGACTCCAAGCTAAGGTGCTTTGAAGTGACTAAGAGCCCTTTAAACAAAGTTGCCCCGAGGAACAAGAATTTTTAAAGCTTTATAAATGCATTAAGCCTTCCATACTTCAACCCATTTGCTTTAATAGCAATCTGTGCTGAGGTCATTTTTTAATCATTTTGGCATATACTTAGTTCCTGACATTAATTTTTCTACACTTCTAGCAATTATGCATAAAGTCCTGCCTCGTACAATTTCCACGTAATGTGGCAGGTGGCCTTTCACTTACCGTGTCACTTAGCGTGAGCTCTTTGCGCTTAGCTTTTACCCCCCAACATGGGACTCAATTGAAAAACTGATCCATGCTTTTAAAACTCCAAAACGGTTATGCAGGAAGAGGCATTATCCCTTCCCCCATATTGCCTACTTGTGTGGCTGCATTGTAGGAATTTCTGATCTTTCACATCACAGAGTATAAAGTTTCTTTTCGCCTTTCTTTTTCCTCACTGCTCCTCTGGGGATGAGGAGCAGTGACCTCAGGGGTCAGGGAGGTTGAGCCCAGCACTCAGGCCACAGATGGGCTCTTTCCTCTGGCACTGGCTGCTCTCTCCAGCGGGGAGTCCAGCGGGGCGCAAGGTAGGGGTTCCAGCTGCATCTTCCCAGGTAAACAGCAGCTGCTGACCTCTTTTATGATGTTTGCTGAGACTTTTCCTCTTGCTTCCATTCTCAATTTAATCAGCTCTCATTAAACCCAGCCAGGCTCCTTCCTCCAGTCCCCTAGTCAGCTGGCTCCCCACGTTTGGGCTCCAGGACAGAGCATAACAGGAGCTCAGGCTATTTGTCAGATGAGTGGAGAAAATTCAGGGGTGAAGGAATCATGGCATCTACCCTCAAACAGCTGTGCTGCCCGCAGGGGTTGTGGGGAGCATGTGACGCCCTGCCATCAGGCATGCGGTTATCCAAGTGTAAAATGTAGAGAAAGGCTGGAGAGGAGGAGGGCTGCGGGCTGAGTGGAGCGGTCACACGCAGCAGAGAGGATGCTCGCAAGAGCAGCAGAAGGTGCTACGTAGGTGGAAAGAGCAATACAATCACCACTCTGACGAGTGGTCCTAGAAGGGTGGCCGCCGCCACTCAGCCACCAGCGTGTCCTGTGAGGCTGGGGAATGGGGAATGCCACGACTTACTTTTGACATGATTCTGGTTTCTATAAATTCATAAACAATAACTATATAGGCATAGTTATATGTGCAGCCATCCATTACATTTATAGTCCTTTAGAGTTGGCCAACTGTGTACAGATCTCCTGTTATTTCATTTGATCTTAGCCGACTCTTCATTTTCCATTCCTTTTATTTATTTCTTCACTTTATCCAACAAATATTTATGAAGCAGCTATTATGTGGTAGGCCCTGGGCATCAATATGGTAATGTAGACGTGGTTGCTGTGACCATAGAGTTTGGAGTCTAAAGTCAAAACCACACACAGACACACACACACATGCAAAGGCACGTATGGCCACCCACACCAGAAAGAAAACTTTTCACACAAGGGTTTGTCAGGAAAAGTATGAGATTGAGGGATGTGGAGTGCTGGCCTTCCATAAATGTGGTGGCAAAGAAGGTAGCCAAGGCCTGAAGAAGGGAAAGCAGCAAGCTGTGAAGAAGAAAGAGAAGGAGGATTTCCCACAGAGCAAACCAGACCGAGGCAGTGGTGAGAATGGAACCGGCTGTGCAGACTCAAGAGCTTGGATTTCATTCCCAAAGGGAAGCCAGGGGAGGGATCTGTGTAGACCATGGGGGAAAGCGTGAAGCAGAGGAGCCAGAAGGGCAAAGATGGAGGAAAAAGATGATAAAAATGAGCTGGGACAGAAAGCCAGAGAGGCAACTCTGTACAACGGCAGTTGGCTACCTGTGACAAGGGACAGAAACATGCCCATTGGATTTAACAGCACAAAGATGCCTGGTGACCTTCCATAGACAGTACTGTGAATGTCCACAGCAGCAGTGTCCACGGTACCTAGAGCTGGGTGCACCCCCATGTCCATCAGTGAACAGTAGCCTGGCCATACAATGGAACATTATTTGGGCACAAAAAGGAATTAGATACCTACACTGGTTCCAACATGGATGGACAATGAAAGTGTCAGCCAGGTGAAAGACATCAGGCACCGCAGACCCATGAGGCCTGACTCCTGTTAGATGAGATGCCCAGAGGAGGCAGTCCATGCAAAACACACCCGTGGTTGTGCGGGGCTGGGAGAAGAGGAGGAAGTGACTGCTGGTGGGCCTTTAGCTATTTCACTTGTAAAGATAGGGAAAGGGAAAGCGCACACCTCACGGAGCTCTTGTGACGCGTGAATGATACAAGATCTATGGAACACACTTGTTCAAAGGTCAGAAAAGCTTGGGCCCTTGCTGGGTGGTTGCCACTTTCACCACTCCCTCCTCCTACCTCCTTAACTGGCCTCTGGACCAGGGGCTCCTCAGTACACCAACATGTAGTCCACAACAGCGTCCACCACTCTTTGGGGGCAAATCTTTTGGCAAGTATGAGAAAAGGGGGAGAGCAGAGCCCCTGACAACACGCTTGCCACCACTTCTTAAATGACTGTCCTGGCTTGGTGACCTGGTCGGGATGGTAGGGGTTCCTGGCCCGTCTTAGGGACACTTTGCTTACAAAGTATAGGAGCTATAATTAAATGTTGCTTGTTTCTCTTTCATGCAAACTTCCCTCTTCTGAGTATAGGTCACCATAGGGCCTTATCAGCTAGTCACTTAAGAGTGATTGCAGAGCACCTGCTCTGGGCAGGGCCATGGTAGGGGTGGCCCAGGGGCAGAGAGAGTACAGAGGATGCAGCCCCACCCCGCGGCTTGCTGTCCCATGGGCGACACAGACCAGAGCAGCGGCCAGCAGGGTGCAGAGCAGACGGTGCTGTGGTGTGGCCATCACCCGCAGCACACTGCAGACTGACAGCGGGACAGGGTCTCCAGGCTGGCCGAGGTCAGATCTCTTGCGATGGGCATGGGGGTGGAGCCCCAGCCACCGTCTCCCCAGCAGTGTCCTGCTTCCCATTCGCTGCCTGGGCAGTTGCACGGTTGGCTGCTTCCAGTTCCTGAGCCAGGAGCCATGGGGCAAAATGAACCAAAGTCTCCTGTTCATGATAAAGGATCGCCTCACACACAAGAGTTCAAGTCTCAGCCAGCAAGTGACTGCTTTACACGAAGGACTTCCATTCAGCAGCAAGCTCCCAAGGGCCTGTTTGTTCTCTCTGGGAGGGCTTTGTCGATTTCCACAGTTCCAAACACTTAGTAATATATATGAATTCATTTATCTGTTAAACCCGTGTGATGTGTATAAATGTGTGCATGCACATAGGCACACATGCATGTGCATGCACACACACACACACACACACCTCATTTTACAGATAAGGAAGATGAGAGACACGGAAGTTGAGTTACCTGTCTCATGTCACATAGTTATACAAGAGAGAGCAGGATTCAAACTGCCTTGGTTACTTTTTCCTTGTTTCTGAGACAAAAATACCTGATACCCAAAGTCGAGGAAGGAAAGGTGTGTGTAGCTCACAGCTTGTGGAGGTTTCAGTCATTAGTCAGACTCCAAGGCAGGGTGGTGTGGCGCAGCGCAACAGCTCAAGGCGACAGGAGGTAACAAAAGCAACAAGAGTAAAAAAGGGGGGAAGCAAGCCTCTTTTCCTCCTTTATACTGCAAGCAGGCTGTACCATCTCTGTACCCTCCTCTTTCACAAGCGCAGGATATTTACAAAGTGAGGACCCTCGCACCCTGCTGAGTCACAGTTAAGCTTTTAAGCTTCTCAACTGTCAAGTTGCCACAATGTATCAACCCTAACAAACCCAACCAGCCTGCTTCTCCGTTCCTAGGTCTTACCTGCTGTGTAATGCATCCTTTTCTACTAGAGGGCGGGAGAAACTCAAGGGACATCCAGTCTGGTGCTGGGGTTATGAGCAATCTTCTCCAGCACAGAAAAGCTCTCCCCAAAGCAGTGGAGGGGGGAGGCTTTATTTGTAAGTGATTATTAGCCCAGAAGGAAACACCCTCACAAGCAGTTTTCTAAGAAATTACAGAGAGAAAGAAACCTCACCCTTTTGTGTAGTCCAGCGGCTGTCACGCAGGGCATACTTACTTCACGGGAGATGATAACTCACTCTCCAGCAAGAGGGCTTGAGGACAATATTTTTCAGACTTATCTCAGTCTGCATTCGCCTGGTGATTGGAGTGGCCAGCTGTGCTAGCTCGTGGGCTTTGCTCCGAGGAAAGACAAATCTGCACATCTTATGGAGAGAGGTCGTTTTACAACTAGAGTAGCATAGCCACTCAGGGTGCTTTTCTTCTCCCTCAGAAACTGATGGGGCCATGCTAAGGCTGTCTGTCTGTCTGTCTCTCTCCCTCTGTGTGTGTGTGTGTGTGTGTGTGTGTGTGTGTGTGTGTGTGTGTGACTGCAATCCCAGTCGCAGACATTTTCCATCATGGTGTGGCTCTGGCTCCATCCAACTTGATATCACATTAGGAGAAAGTATAGCTTCCTTGATGTGCTTGTTATGAAAGGCTAACAAGGACGAGGGAGGCCAATTCCTCCTCTCCGATTCCTCCTCTTCTGCAGCTAATGCTGGGCTTTCAGGACCCGCATTCAGCTGAGCTCATGCAAGGCTGTGACCCAGGCAGTGGGTGGGGATGAGGCTATCAATTCAATGTGTTGAATATGTAAGGATAAATACAAATAAAAGCAGGGGTGTAATTATCCCAATTAAAAATAGTGACCACGTGTCCTCTCTTCTTCTTTCTTAGAGCATTTACTGTAGGAGAGCTCTAGTTACATATACGTTTTCTTCTCTTTGAAGTACATTTACATGCTTTGAAAACTGATTAGGCTTTAGTATTCAACAATGTCTTCGTTAAGGACCTAGGGACAATCTCTTTGAAACATAAACATCAAGAATCTTAGCAGCCAGATATGTGGCACAGGCCTGTATTCCCAGCACTTCCTTGCTTTGTTTCACCCAGTATTATAGTGAGAATTTCCCTACTTTATAGTGTCTGTTACTAACCTTTAATAGCCACCAAATAGCCATGACAAGAGTTTAACTACTGTTTTCCTTCAACATTTATTCATTAAAAAATTCATAAATACAGAGAAATATAGAGGACAAGGATTAGGCACAGATTCACTACCACAGTTCAGCACTGGCCAGCATTTTGCTATATTTACTTTTTATATATGGAGAAGTGGGTGCATAGCATGCTTTTGTGGCACTGTTTAAGAGTGAGTTGTAGGCATTTTGATGCTTTGTCCCTGAGCGTTTCAGGAAGTGTCTAAGAATACTGGCCTTCTTCTACACAACTGCAGTGCCGTCACCGTGTAGGAGAGTTAATGATAATTGTACGGCATAGATGGAGGTCCAGGCCATACTCATTTATCTATTGATAAGAAAGGACACTCCGTGGCCTCTGCAGCAGCTTCTACTTCCATACATAATTCAAGCCTGATTTGTGTGTTGCTCTTGGTTGTGCTATCTCTCTGGTTGACTTAAAAATAATCGTCTGACTTTTTTGTATGACACTGACTAACCAGTGAAGGCCTGAAGTATCTGGTGGTTTCCCTGGCATAGCTCATCTTATCCACTCTCCTCTATATTTCTTGTGAAGTGGCTTTTTTGGGTTTGTTTCTTTGTTTTACCTGGTTCAGGATGCCTTCAAGGGCAGGTCTGGCAAGGCTTGAGGATCTGGGGATCGAACCACAGCATTCTGATTGCTTTGTTTAAGCAGTCACTTAAACAACTGAGCTAATGGGCAGGCCCCCTCCTCTATAGTTCTTGTGAACAGGTTCCCGTTCAACACCGTTGGCCATAACATGAGCCACATGGCAGTTTACTGGACACTGAACTGTGTTGGGAAGCACAGGCCGTGCAGTGGCCTCCCTGTGTGGCATCCTATGTTTGCTCACTTGCTTATTTGGTAAACACAAAATCTCTTCATTGCAAAGGGACACTCTCCCTTTTGCATTTAGCAAGTAACTGGCCAGCTAATGTTTTGCCACTGCCAGGGATTCCTGTTCTGCTGACACCGTTCACTCGGTAGTTTCAGGAACCACTGATAATCTTAATCTATTTCATTGGTTTTGTCAAATAATTTTCCTAATCCTTCCATATTTCTGTTCTTCTTGCTTTTTTTGTTCCTTCATTTTATCCGTCTACCTACCTAGCAGCTATCTAAATTGATGATCATCAGTCTTTATCAATCTTTCTCCATTTATTAGATGATATCCATCTGTTATGAAGAGCTTTCCCTCAGAGATTAGAAATAAATTCATCTTCCTCCTTCACCACCTTTCAAAAGATGGAATGAATGCTTAGTTATGTCTCACTTTAAAAAAAGTTGGGGTAAAAGTCACATCCAATGACAGAAAATGAGGCTTTTCTCTGGCTTTTTTGTATCATTACAGAATAATTAATTTAAAATATATCTAGTCTAGCTTTATCCATTGAAAGGGCAGGAAATAAAATCATCCAGTAGCAAAGAAGACTTCTAGCACCTAAGTTCTGATTCTGAATACCAGAAACTGCTAAAGAAACTAGGAATCTTTCAAGAAGTAGCTGATACTGGTCTAGGGCAGATAAATCTAGACGAGTTGAAGACCTTGCATGAGGGCGAATAGGAATATATAGATATAGATACAGATATAGATATAGATATAGATATAGATATAGATATAGATATAGATATAGACCTCACAGGGTTTTGTGCATAAATCTTTCTTCTGGCTTTTAAATCTCTTCTGTAATTCAGCTACCAGAAATAGAATCCCTAGATTCAGGATCTATCCATCTATCTATCGATCTATCTATCATCTATCTATCTATCTATCTATCTATCTATCACTGTATATAATTGTATACTTATATACATATACATATATGTGTGCATACATGTGTATGCACACACATATACATATGTATCATGGGTTTGCATGTCCTATGCCCTCCACCACTAATGTATGAGAACCTGTCATGTAATACCAGTGATGGTTGTATTTTGATGAGCGATGATTACTGGTGACGAAGGCATGTCCACTCTCAGCGCGGTCACTTCTCAGCACTCCCAGGTGTCCGTTATCCAGGCGAGGTGAAGAAAGAAGCTCAGAAATAACAAATGCAGAAGGACAAATCCGTAATCTTTTCACAGAACTTTTTAGATCACTCTCTCCACCCAAAAATGTCATTGGGTCAGTGGTCAGTCTCCCAACGGCCTGTGTGTTCGTAGCTCTGACTTTCAGTTCCCTGTAGAAGGTGCTATGAGCTTAAATTCTCTCTGTGGAGCTAAGCTGAACACTGATGTTGGCGTCGGGTGCAGAGCTGTGCGTGGAGAGACTCTCATGGAGGCTCGGCACTAGTTAGACCTTGTCAGGGACACCTTCCCGGCTGCCCTCCTGATGCCCAATAAATGCTTTGTGACACTCAGGCAAAGTGGTGAGGCTAGAGCAGGCCTTCAGGGGGACAGCAAGGGACTCCTTTGCTAGGGAAAATCTATTCAATGCTTTAAGTCTTCATTTTCCGTATGTTTTTTCCCTGTCAGGAGCTGGACCTGCAGGTCTGTTAGGGTCTGGACAGAGAGAGATGTTCTGATGAAACTGTATGCTTTTTATTTTTTATTTTTTGGAAAAAATAGTGTTAAAAGTAACAACTTTCATTATTCATTTATTTATTTTTGGTACAAGGTTTCACTACGCAGTTTGGACTTGTAGCGATCCTCCTATCTCAGTCTTCCCAGCACTGCGGTTACAGGTGTGAGCCCCCACACCTGGCATGGCTGGCCCAGAGTTCCAGGGCAAGCATGATATGTGGCCTGGGAATTGAACTCAGGACCTTGCACTTCCCAGGCGGTGCTTATGTCGCCGAGCTACCTCCATGGCCCCATAGCTTTCATTTTTAAAGTCTTCCTGTCTGACAGAGGCACCAAGTTAGCACTGCACATGCACTCCATTTATATTTCAGGGCCATCTTACTATGGCACATGCTGTTAACACCCCCCAGGATAGCAAGGCCTGGAGAGCAGGTAGGCAGCTCAGCCCAGGCCACGCAGCTGGTAGAATCTGGCTTCACGCACAGCTGTCTGCGTTACATCCCATGCGCTCAACTACTGCCTATGCTACTCTGCGCTACCATATTCCTTAAGCTGCGAAGGCCAGTCCACGGTGAGGCCAAGTGTGAATACTAACATCAGAGCAATGACAAGGGCTATGGGTTTCTTTTTGAACATCTCACAGTCATCAATTTGTAAATAAACAGCTGACTTCATTTCTTCCTCAACAAGAGGCCACTTGGACACAAAACGTAGTGGAAGAATGAGACAAAATCAGAGGACAGCCTCAGGGCAAATCCCAGTTTAGAAATGCAAGTTAGCAACTATCATCAAGGCTTGGTTTCTTGTTGCAAAATGGAAACTTCAAAATGCTATCAATGTTGCCAGTTGTCACAGGGTTTAAAGGGAATAATGCATGCAGGGACCACCCTGAACGCTACAAAGAACTGTGGGCAGAACTTGCTATTAAGCAGCAGAGAATAGAGGAAGTCCTGATTCTCTACTTGATTTCTAATGTGCTCTCTGTTGGTTTCTATCCCCTCTTCCCACATTCTGAACCCCAGAAACTGGTTAGCTCCTCTTCAGCTGACTCTCATTAAATTTTGAGCAACTGGGTGAAGTTCTCAGTGTACCAAGTACTCCTTGGTGGAACTCAAGGCACTTCTGAAAGGCTGTGGAAATAAGTCTTGTTTGAATTGGAAACTCTTCTGTTAAGATTTTGGGGTGGTTCATTATGCTTCCTTCAACCACCAAGTGCTTCAAGGGATCCTTGGGCTTTAACGTTGCCTTCATAAATCTTGGGAGTTAGAAGTAGATAGAACTAGAGAAGACCTGGACATTTTCCAGATAAGGAAACAAAGACTCAAGAAGATAAGTACCTTTAGATGGTAGTTTGCTTATTTTTCTCTTTGCTGAGACAAAATACCTGACACCCAAAGTCAAAGGTAGAAAGGTTTATCCTGCCCTAGAGTTTGTTGAGGTTTCAGTCCATCATTGCCTGGCTCCAAGCCAGGGTGGCATGGCAGAGGGGGAACAAGGGAAGAAGTAGTTCATGGCAGGCAGCAAAGCAAGGAAACAGGGAAGTAGAAATCAGTAAGCCAGGGCCGGCCCAATAGCTCAGTGGATTAAAGCACCTGCCTAGGCAGATATAAGGGCCGGGGGTTCAATCCCCGATCTGTGGTACTGGCCCCGCCTCCCAAGGCATACTGAGATAGAAATTGAGCCTGGGCATGGTGGCACGCATCTTTAATCTCAGTGCTTGGGAGGTGAAAAAACAGGAAGGATCACTACGAGTCCAATCTGTGCAGTGAGATCCTGTAGACCCTGTGCTAAATATATTTTAAAAAATGAAAGAAATCAGCAAGCACAGCAGCCCCCTTTTGGTCCCTTATATGCTATCCAGGCTACTTGCCCCTACGGCAGGTAGCACACACACCCACCGTGGCCCTTCCTGTTATCCATGCCTAGAACTATGCCAAAAAATCAACTGACTCATTTAGTAGTCACACACACCCTTGATCCCAGCACCATACACTTAATCCCAACATCACGCACTCTAGATCCAGCCATCTATGAAAAGCCCCACCTGTGACTGCATGACCTTTAGAGGGACATCCAGGCACAAGTCATAACAGATGATGATTATTAAGACGCTCATGGAATCATCTCCTGTGAGAGTTGGGAAGAGCCTTGTAAAGCTTGTGGTCGAATTATCCATAGGGAATGAGTAAGTTGGCAGGCAGGTTGGTATAATGGAAAGAACATGAACTTTGGTATTGTACAGAGCTGGATTCAACTTCCAGATGGTTGGTATGAAAGATACCTTTATACACAACTTGATTGCAACGGAGAGCTTCCTAGAGAGGTGGCTGGATTATGAGGGAGCTGACTTCACTGAGTGGATAAATCCACTGATGAGGTCATTAGTTGAATGGGCTTATTAGGATATAGGACCTAACTGGACAAAACAGGTCACTGAGAATTTGGTTTGGAGGTATATTTTGTCCCCAGTCCCCTCCTCTCGGGATTTTCCTCTGCTCTTGGCTTCCTGGCTGCCATGAGGAAGGCGTTATTCCTCTCCCCGCCCCCTGCCCTCCGCCACCATGTTTCTGTCTTAAAGCCAGCCAACAATGGGCTTGCCAGTGAAACAGTGAGCCAGCAGGAACCTTTCCTTCTGTAAGTTGTGTCTGCCATGAATTTTGACCTAGTGAAAGAAAACCTGGTTAGCACAGATGGACTATTGCTTATACGACCTTGGAAAAGTTATTTGGTTTCCATGGCTTCATTTATTCCCAGAGAAAAAGCACTTTACCTGCTTCTGAGACAGGTGACAGATGGCAAATAGACCAACAGACAGATAATAGACAGACAGACAAATAGATGATAGGTAGATAGACAAATGTGCAGAAAAATCAAGCTAGGACAAAAATGAGCAATCAATAGGACATTGAAATTACTGCTAGAGTTTAATTATTATCACTCTATGTTGATAGCTGCGGATATCCATGATTACAATCAACAGAAGCTTGATGTTTCTTCTCTCTCGTGGTTTCTAATTATTCATGAGTGCCTATCCATGGTAGGCATTGCCTGTGGTGCCCTGATCCCTAAATAACAAGAGAGTTCCTATGTACATGCATTTAAGGAACATTTCTGGATCACAGGGCCTGCTGTGCTGTTTTGAGTTGGTCAGGCTTTTAATCCAAAGAGTGAATGAGACCACACAGGTCTGAGGTCATGGCTCCACCTATAAGAAGCCATCGCGCATCTTCACTCGCAGGGTGGCTGTGCCACTCTCTCCTCCCACCCTCCAACCTGACCCCAAACATTCTGTATTCTCATTTCTCCCATAAGAAATTATATTTAGTTACAGCGTTGTCACTGCCAGAAGACAGATGTGCTTATTGAGAAGTCCTTGACTTTTGTGGCAGATGAGTAAGATGACTCAAGACTTGGCTTAGCCGGACCTTAGACTATTTTACCAGGGGTAACAAATCAGCCATGCCTCTGAAGTCAGTGCATACATAATCCATACATCAGTCAGAGAGAAGAGTTTCAACAGTGAGGACACATTTTAAAATTCATTTTTGCTATGCCAGTCCTCACCAGCTCTGCCTCTCTCTTGTTAACTTGAATCTCCATGCACAAAAGCAAAACAGGGAGCAGGCACTCCAGGGGATTCGAGTCTATTCTTGATTACTGTTAGGTCCCAGTCCTACAAGAATGCTTGGCATTCAGAGGTCCCAAAAAGCAGAGAGTGAGTGAATGAACATGACAGAGTGGCCTGACCTTTGCAGGCATTCTGTCTCATCCTTTGCTAATGTAGATCTATAGCACCATGGACCTTGGCATACGTTCTAAAGGTGCTCCCTGCTCACAACTTTCAAAGCTGTTTCTTATAAGGGAAGCAAGAGGAAGGAAGGAGACTAGAATGAAGGGAGAAGACACTTCCAGGTCCTCATCTTGGTCCATGAAGCCAATATTTTTTTTTCCTTGAAATTTTTTATTGGTACATTTTACATATATATAGTGATAGCATTCATCATAGGGGAATTGTACCTTGCTTCAAACAATAGTTTCAAG
>NDGN011447714.1:0-17423 GCA_002564285.1 Tympanoctomys barrerae
AAAAAAAAAAAAACCAGCACAGTTGTAACTGCTTTAAGATTTAACATGAGAAAACATGGCTTTAAATTAACTTCATCAACTACAGTATTCAAAAGTTTTTAGCTAAGCTATCTACACTTGCTCATCTCAAATTCTTCATCTTTAAAGTGTGAATAATAAGGATTTTCCTCTCCATACACTGAGGGCAATGGTATGAAATTGGTTTTTAAATACATCAAAGTTATGAATGCAATGATACAGAGTTACTTAAGACTGAGATCACCTATCCACTGTCATCAACAAAACAAAACAAGATCAAATCAGTGAATGGGGAATTCATGCTTTTTTTTTCCCCCCAGTTGTTTCAGGTGTTTTTCTTTTTTCTAAAGAATAAACAATTTTAAAGAAACATTAAAAATGATAAAAATTTCAAAACAAGATGAAAGAAAATGGGAATTGATATTTACATGAAAGGATAATTTTTCTTCATTAGGCTTGAGCAATTGAGACATGCTAATTGAACGGGATTTTTTTTTCTATTAGTAAAAACTAAGACAATTTGGTACAAGATTTTCACTAAGAAGCAAAAATTATAAATGGCAAGTTTCAGCTTCAGAAAAAAATACATACCTTTTTCCCTTTTCAGACCTGCATTATTTGCAAACCATGACCTGGATGTCCCAAATGTAGCAGCCACACAAAATTCTCCGCCTACTGATTTGCTGGGTGAAATTTGTGGAGGTGGTTTAACTTTGCTTAAAAAAAATAAAAGGACAGTTAAAAATAATTACCGTGATGAAATGGCAGTCCTCCAGAGAATTATTTTCCTTTCGGTTCCACCTTGTGTTTAAATGCTACAATAAGGACATGCATTTCATTGTAATAATGGTGGTGTGAAATTGTTTTCTGCAGCAAAAGTGACATTAGTTCAAGTTCCAACATCTGGACAAGAGAAATTCTACGAGACCAATAAAAACAAAATTCTTAGCTAGGTGCAGCGAGATGCAGCTACTAAGGAGACTGAGGAAGGGTAAGAAACATCACTTGAGCAGTTGAGCCCTTGAGCCCAGGACTTCAAGCCACCTTGACCAACATAACAAGACCCCATGTCAAAACAAAACAAAGCAAAACAAAACAAAAAAATTTTTGAAGCATTTATTGGTGAAATCTAAGTTACTTTTTTTCAGGTGGATAACATGTCCCTGAACTTTTTTAAATGGAGGAAAATTATCAGCATTAAACATCTTCTAATAATAAACACATTATTTCATTTTGAAATATAAGACATGGGAGTAACAATACAATGAATGGCGACAGTATGTATGAAAATGAGATGATATAGAATGAAACTCTGAAAACACTCAGTATAATGCTATGTAGAATTATACAATGTAGAAAAGATCTAATGACCTGCTCAATGATCTTATAGCCATTTTTCCCCTTGGCTTGGTGAAAATAATGTATTTTTTGTTTAGGGAAAGAGCCAAGGCAGATATCAAAACTGGTAGCCTCTCTAACATAAATCTCTTACCTTTCTTCTAGGGGTGAGGACACATTAAAACTGTTGTTTCAAATGACTTTCATTAAAAGGGACTTGCTTTCCTATTTATTCTCCACCAAAAATTCTTCATAACTTCAAATACTAATGTTTCATTTCCTTTCAAATCCTATTATTTCTGATCTCTTTAGACTTTCACATTTTATTTTCATTTGGTTTGGTTTTTTCAGACAAGAGTCTAGCGACTTAGTTCAGGCTGACCTTGAACTCACTATGTAGTCCAGGGTAGCCTTGAACTTAAGACAATCCTCCTGATTTAGCAACTCCCCCTCCCCATGTGCTGAGATTAGAGGCTTGTGCCATCATACCTGACTCAGTCGTAGCAATTTTTTATCAACCACCCTAGATAAATTACTTGCTGTAATTCAGAGACCAGGAAAACAGGCTTAGTTGCACTGGTAAGGATTATAGCTCTGATGGGATATAATGAATGTTATGCCTCTGACGTTCGGGCTCTGCAAGACAATCTCCAATGTAAAGCAACATTATTTTTAGCATGCAAGTGTGTGTATGCATTGCTTTAGGGATTGGACCCAGGGCCTTACACATATTAGTCAAGCATTTTCCTGCTGAGCTACATCCCCTGTCATTTTTATCTTGATACAGGGTCTTCCTAAGTTGTACTGGGCTCCAACTTATAATATGTGCAATGCTTCTGCCTAGCCTCCCAAGTAGATGGGGTTACAGGTGAGCAATATCACACTACAATCTCTATCTTCTTATGCTCACTTGGCTTTAATCCCTTTACCTTTCAATAGAATATGCTGGGATGGAAAAAGGTTTCTAGAGTCGGGAAAAAAATCTCAATTTGAATCCCAATGCTGCCATTTATTAGGTTTGTGATTTTTGGCTATCTTGTTTAACTTCTCAAAGCTCAGACTACTAATACATAAAATTCAAATAGTAATGCCTTCCTTATAGGGTTATCTTAAAGATTATATTTTTCTAAATTCTTATTCCTAGCTAGTAGTAATACTTAGCAACTCCTGAGATTTACAGGCATATAAATACTGACCAGGTCCCATCCCATACTAAAGCAAACATTTGGGGTTTAAAGCCCACCACAGTATGTTTCTAAACAAATCCTCCAGGAGATTCTAATGTGTGCTCAAGCTTGAAAACAACTGTATTGGATAAAAAAAATAATAATAATAATAAGTAAAGCTCCCGGGAAGGCAGTTTCCCTCATCACTGTACTCAATCAGCATCACTGCTCATCCACAAAATTGATATCTTTCACCTATTTTTTTTTTAAATCAGGTTTTGCTTTGGTAATCTAGTTTCCCAATTCCTATGAAAATTCAAATAGACTCTCAGGTATCTTATTTCTGAAGGCTTCTTTCTTGACATTTTCCCTCTAGGAAAAATTAAAAGTCTGGATCAGATGCTACATGATCGGTCCCACTGATCTCCCTCTTTGAACAAAATCCACAGCAATGTACGTTGCTATATATGAAGAAGAATCTTCTTTCCAGCACTGCCATTTACTAAAGCTGCACATCATCTCCCAGCAAGTCACACTTAGGCCTAGAACAGCAACACAGTCACAGTGTGGCTTCCAGTGAGAACAGAATGAAGGCGTAGTCCTTTTTTAAAATTTCTGTTAACAAATGAATGTAGCTCTCCAGTTTCCCTTTTCCCAGTTTCATCTGCCACACCTGCACTGACCTACCTCCAGAAAAGAAGACCGCCTCTATGCCCCACCTCCACCAAAGTGCACCTTCACCTGGTACAGGGGCCACTGCAATCAGAATGGTTTTGTTTATAAAGCTCTCTGTGATGTTACTCTACAATGTATGTTTTCCTTAAAAGTTGTTTTTTTGTTTGTTTGGGTTTTTGTTTTGTTTTGTTTTGTTTTGTTTTTAATCACGGAATTGTGATTACTGGGCAGACAAGTTCCTCTAACTAGCATCTGTGGTACCACCAGTCATCTTTAACCCTTAGGCGTTTTCAGAGCCTGGGGAGGAACAGCAAAGAAGAAACCATTCTTAAAAAATCTGGAAGGTGTTTCTAATCAGTGACTATGTGCTTTTAGTAGAATTACCATCTGAGAACCGTGATACGACAGTGTAGAAAACAGCTTCACAGCAACAAGCTCAAAGTTTGCAAATTACTAGATGTGATTTTTGTTGTTTTTAAATCAAGTGATAAATAGTAGGTATGCCGTTTCTTGACAGAAAATAGTTCCCCTAAAGTATTACTATATAAAGACTTTAAAATAATTGGTACCTGGCTAGATGACTATCATATAATCATACGGAACAAAAATGGCAAGACCTAGGAAGTTTTTGGACACTCAAAGATACACTCTATGTGCTTATTAGCTCATACTCTAACAAGCCCAGGCCCAACGCCAAAATATGTTAGGCTTCTCTAAGTTACACATAACTCAATTTTGAAACACAGAAGTAAAAAGGCATCAATACAGTGTCATCTTACACAAGCTCACTCTCTCCTACAGAGAATATGTAAATATTTTATGGTAAAAGTATGCTTAATTTCTGTAAAGAACTGTCACTTTTATTCTTACATTTCATCATTTCTTTTTTTCTCTCTCTCTGAAAGAGCCTTAATCAATGTCCTCAAGAGAAAATCAGGTTTCATAAGAATCAAGAGTATACATACATCCCTCAAAATAACTTGCTATCCACCACATGTTATAGCTGCTGTGTAACAGGGGTGTAGCATACCTGGTAAACACATTCATATCAAGTTATATCTGTCATCAATCTACATCTGAAATGATTTGGATATTTAGGCACAATAGAAGTAAGAATATATACACACATATATAAGACTTACAGAAGAATAAAAAAGGAAAAATAACCGGAAGAATAGAATGCTATTACTAAAATGTTTCCTATATGATATTCCCAGAGTTAGAAATTTTAAGTTTGGAAAGTTTGTCCTTTATCCTGTCTGTAAAACAGTGTCCAGAAATGTTCTGTTGAAGCAGAATGGTTTTGCTATTAGTATACATAACATACTATGTATGAACTTTTCCACAATGACACCAAATTTTTCTAGAGCAAACATCTTTTTTTTTGTTTTGTTTTTGACAGAATGAAAACACTGAAAAGTGACATACACGTGAATGAAACAGAAAGGGGTGACCTTGTAAATCACATAAATGCACAGGTTGGTGACACAACTCTTACAGGAAAGCATTCTAATATTAACTGTTGCCTTCTTGCTCCCATCATCTCTCCTGTGAACGAGGCTGCAACAAATCCTATTAGAGAACATAAACTTAGAATTCCTTTGGGTGCTTCAAGGCCTTCTCTATTTATTTATTTATTAAACTGATAATACAATGACATTAAAGTAATTATTTTAATTCATACTGGTTCCAAAAAGCTTAACTAGATGGATTCAATGGACTCATTCATTTTTTTAAATGGTCACAGATGAGAACAAAACATACTAATAGTTCTGACAGACTCTCTTGCTTCTTTACTCCCTTTCATGTTTTACAAATAACCTCATACTCAATTTTCTTTACAAGTTTAGGTTAAATTTCAGAAAAAACATAAAAAGAAAAATGGATTGAATCTTACATTCACCATACCAGGAAAAATAATGATGATCATAAAACAACATATTTACTAGGTCAAATATAAAAATTAATATAAAAAAGACATGAAAACAAACAAAAATAAAATTAAAAAGGTGCTAAATTAAAAATCGGGAGTTAAACTGTCATTTTTTTCTGAGAAAAGGCTTCACATTCAGACAACAGAATGTGAATTACTGCCAACAGAAGTGTAGAGATATAAACATCCCTGGGATTTCAAAAATATTTATATAGGCTATTGAAGTTCCTTCTTTCTCCCTTTGGCTTTTATTGCATTATGTTCTCCAGTCAGATCAACATATTGAATTTCTCTTGCCTGTTTCTTCTCCATTTTCAACTGCAAATAGGAAAAATAAAAAGCCTGATACCTTCTTAAAACATAGAGGACAGTGATCTCTCTCTGGATAACTTTACAATGTGCCACAGAAGAGGATACACGTGGTGTCTATGTGCGTGACATGAGAAGCAGCAGTGCGGCCTGGTGCCTTGGCGGGAAGGACACAAGCAGGCAAGGAACTGCCAGGAGATAGAAGCACCAATTCATTCCTTTTCAAAATAATTGGTGAATAATCAATATTTCAGCTTAAATGCAGCACACACTATTAACTAAAGAATTACAGGTTGTAAAATGATTTTCAGCTAAATTATTTTTTATATTCTTTCCCTACGATTAAACATTCTAAAAAAATTTAAAAGCTCTTACTCTCAATTTTATGTTCTAAAATAAGGCCTTGGAGAGAGAAATGGCAATATTTGATGCTATATAATGACATATATTGATAATCTACATAAATTTACTCTATTTTTCACAAACTATTCTTAAAGGGCTAACAGACTTACATAAAATTAATATGAAAAATGACTCACCATGAAAATCTTATCTTTTAAAAAACTGTAAAATCCTAAAATAGTCTCCAAAAGATTTGTATGAACTATTTATATTATAATCAAGTACTCTCAGAGAGTGCTAATTAAAGCTTTCAATATAATTTAATTTTATATTATAAATTTTAACTTCTCTTTAAATTTAACCAGTAGGGGCTGGGGAGATGGCTCAGTAGAATAAGCACTTCCCTGGCAAGCACCAGGGCCTGAGTTCAATCACCGGTTCCGCCAAAAAGAAAAAAAAAATTTAACTTGTAATAATATAACAATACATGAAAGATATTTTCACATAGACTATTTCCTATCCACCTGTCATGTGTATATATGTATTTCTCAAAAGTAATTTACATAATACCACATACAATTGGTAAGACTGAAATCAAAACTTTAAAATTCACACTGGTTTGTGCCTCTTAAAATTTCTGTAGTTAAATAAATATGTTTACATGTAATTCTTTCATATTTCATGCAAACCTTCAAAATCAAAGGATAACCTCGAGCAGTGGTGGCGAACATTTATAGCCTTCAATGACAAACGGCCAGCATGGCACACATGCCACAGGTTCACCACCACTGACGTACAGGACACACAATACTGGGAAAGTCTAAACTGACAACAATATCCAGGACAGCCTGCACAGCTTACTTTCTAACAAACTCTTCTGATATCAAAGAGAGAGACTATTTTAAAACTGTCTCATCTCAGGCTGCATGAATTTACAGAACTAAACCCCATTAGTGAAGAATAAGGAATGAAGAGAAACTGTAACATACCAAAAGCAAACTCTTAACTAATACAAATGCTGTAACCGGAAACTTATAAAAAAGAAATTTACACTTTAAGGGGAAATTATAAAATTTCATTTGGATCCAAAATGCATATACTAGCCTACAAGTGAAGTGCTATAAATGTTTACTAAGCATAACTTTTCATTTCAGAACTGTAAATAAAAACATTCTCAAGTTGAATAGAAAAATATCCAAGACTATTAAAACAAAGGAGCTCTTATAAACAACATGGAAGAAGTTGTCAAATTTATATTCATTTTGTTGCCTTAATTTGAGGTTTCATTAAGATCTTAATGGAAAAAACATGCACCCCTGGAAATGTAATGTATTTTAAAGGAGGATCTTTTAGTCTAGTATAAGTGACTAAAAACGCATTTCTTGTGCGCTAACGATGGCATCAAACAAACCACAAAGCAGTCTTCTAAAAGACAGGCAATGATTTAAAAGTCTACTATATTTCATATATGCCTTTCTTTAATCTGGCTCTTTTAATCTTGTTTCAACCTCAAATCATTTCTGGTTGACAAGTGCTTTTGCTTAAATGTGAGGAGCACATAAGCTGTTGAGGGAATGGACCTTTCTCATTTAACATACAACATTTGTTACATCTTTACTTCTATGTGAAAACTTCAATCTTTATTAACGGAATAAAATTCTGTTCTTTGTACTTAAAATAAGGAATTTATCCTAAAATGGAATTTAATTCTAAGTTCGGGCCACAAAGGAACTTTGTCATATGCTGAATGTAGCATTTAAAAGTGACTGCTCACTATAAGTCTGTAAGTGAAGTCCATGTATCTTGTTTTTAGAAGAAATCTGTTTAACAAAAAGAATAAAGAGAGACTTATACTCATAAGTGCACAGCGCATGTTAAGAACAGCTTTGCATTCTCTGGCCTCGTTATGATGCTGCATCTCAAGGAGGACCATGTACAGGTTATTCATATCACCTATTCTTATATGACAATGAAAAGCTGAGAATTTCTGCTGGCATTTGAACACTGAAAAGAGGCTGGGCCAAATAATAATCAATTTTAAATAACTATTTAAACTTCTTTTTTGTCCACAGGAGAAAATAGAATGCTGCTAGTGTGAGATGACACAAACAATTCTCTGTCACTGTTATGAGAACTATGCATCTTTGCACAGAAGTCTCTTAGGGTTCCTAATTAGTACAACTCATATACCTTACATTTCTCAAAAATTCTCATATAAGCCTTTTGGCTTATATGCTCCTAAAAGCAAATAATGCATTCTAATTTGAAGAAGTGTGTTTTCAAACATGGTATTCACTCCTAAGCTGGGTGAGAGGCACTACTAGTAGTAGCTATCCCCGAACAAGAAGTTTCTAAGTGTAGGCAGTGTTATTATACTCTAAAAAGTGTGTGTATCAGGTCAATTAATCCTCCCAGTGGACCAACAGGTAGATGTTATTACTAATTTCATTTAATGAATAAGAAAAGCAAGAAGCAAAACAGTTTTTTACAATTATCCAAGATTATATAACTTTGGGGTTTAAGATACAGGTAGTCTGATTCTGGAACCCTCACTCCTAACGATTAAAACACCTTATATCAAGTTATTAATGGATTAGAATCCACTATTTTTATGTGTGTATGGCATCAGGGATCGAACTCTGTATCTTGCGCTTGCCAGGCAGGCACTTATGCCGCTAAACTACCTTCCTAGCCATAATTCGCATTTTAAATGAAAATATGAAACATATTCCATTTCTTTCCTTTGGGGGGGGGGTACCAGGAATCAAACTCGGGACCTCATGCTTAGGGCTATATCCCTAGCCCCTCAACTTCTTTCCTATGGTCATCATGCCTAAGACTCACAATGCTACATTCTATGTATTCCTATAAAAAAAAATTTACTAACTAATAGAATTATGGTGAGTAGGGGCACAATAATAAATCACTTGAGTTTTTATATGAAGCATTGAATATATTTCATCACATAGTTCCTTAAGTAACTAAACCTTTCAAAACAGAACTCAGTGTTGTCCCTTTAGCACCAAATAAAATGCAGTAAAACTTTATAGGGAAATATTGTTATATATTAAGTATACTTGTATTTCAAAATAAATTAAATCTTCTACATTAGGCATGATATGTAAGGAATTTCTATCACTATAATAGGCAAAGCTCTAAACAAAGTTGTCTATCTTCTCTTAATCACCAGAATTACAAGAGAATTATTCTATTTTCCTTTTCTAAAGTACATTATTCTGGTTCTTAATTTTTTTTTTCAAGGAATAAAGTCAAACCAAGAAAGCTACTTTTTTCAAAAGCTTAAACATCAACATTTGTGTCTTTTCTATGATTACCCAATGACTTGGTGCATCTATGTGTGATCAGGCCATGCAACTGGAAACAAAACTATAGAACAAAATTACTTTTTGAGAGTACAGCAAATGAATTAGGCATGCGGGACTGAACGGGAACTCACCATGGAGCTTTTATGGAAAAACACCCCGCTCCAAAGAGATAAGGCCTTCATGGAAAAGGGGGGAAAATGCACAAAAAATTAGAGAAAAACTCATTTAACATTAACAAATACATGTATGTCACACTGTTATCAGAGTACGTATAAAAACAACAGAAGCTAGTCTCATTTGTAGTTAATGATCATTTGCAATTGTGTTAAATATACTGCATGATGTAACCAATAAACAGAATGGTGTGTGGTATAAGGCCCTTAATTTTCAGAGTTAAGAATTTAAATTTTTTTCTATTTCTCCCCCTTTTCTGGAACACCCCTGTAATGTTTCTAATTTAAAAGAAAACTCACTGCTTCAGCCTTTAAAAACAAAGGAAAATTTAAATGGAATAATCAGATGAAGAAGAAGAGCACCCAATATGTGGCTGTGTGGCAAAAATGTTGCAAACTAACTAAAGACAACTGAACAAAGGTTTCGATATACATGGTTTGCTGTTCACTGACCACAGTCTTACAGCCATCCAGAGTAGCACATATTTTTCAAGCTGCTTGCTTTTAATAAGTTGTAGGCCAAAGGAGCACTCACTAAGTACATATAGTAGGACTTTTCGCTATTAGTGGTCATATTCCAGGAAATTAGCACACCTCTTACACATGTAGTCTCCTCTACCCGGCCTGTACTAAGCTAAGTTGACTACAGTAAACTACAGCTATAATTGCATGTCTTAAATACAACTGGGAACTTCAATGGTACATATATTTTGTTCTCAAAATTCTATTCCCAGTATTTAAAACATGCTATGCATATTTGCACAGAAATAAGACTCAGTAACTTAATTATATCCAAAATGAAATTTTACTATAACATCTGACATGTGGAAGACAACAAACGAAGCAGAAAAAGCACATTGGTAAAACTTCGGTATTTCCTTCTTTAAAGTTGAAACTTAGAACATTCAAAAGAAAAATCCTGCTAGTTAGCATTACTTTCACCAGTAAATGGAGCACACTTGACTATAAATTAAAACTTGAACAGAATGTTTTAACAACAATGAATACAATTCTGAGCCTGAAGTAGAGAAAATACAAAGAAGGTATAAAATATGTGAAAGACAACTAGAAGAAGGTGAGACAGAAGCGAAAGTGAGATACTGCAAAGGAAACTTTAAAGATGATAAAAGCAAAGCAAGTGTAGCTCTCTCACAGCTGATGGGAAGAAACAACCAGGGGGCTGAGGAAGTGATGGATGGTACAGCACTTGCCTAGTAGGTACAAAGCTCTGAGCTCAAGCTCTGGAACTATGTGGGCGCATGCAGACAGACAGACAGACAGACAGACAGACACACACACACACACACACACGTGCACGTGCGTACACACACACACACACACACACATATACACGCTCTTAAACAAAAATACAACCAGAAATATGAAGTCATCATTCACATTTGAAATTGTAGATGTAAAATTTGACTGTCACTCATAGAAAAAATAAGTGACATTTCAAAGTGCAAGCTGGTATGTACATGAACATACACAAGATTGAAACAATAATGTTTGTTATTAAATGAATAATGACCGCCTTTTGTATGTAATAAATTTGACTACATTCAATTTCAATGTCACATTTTTGTAACAGTGCAGATCAATGGATATTCTAACACAGCCAATTCTGTATTTCCAAAAGGCTATTAGGCAGTGCCAAAGCGGCTGATCAGAAGAACCAGTAACAGAATTGAATTGTATTCTGTTCTATTTCTCTAAAGAAAAAAAAATGGTCATAATCTATCTGATTTTAAAAAGTTACTAATTATACTGAGAAAAGTGTTGCAAGAGCCTACCTTATACTTAAAAAATACAGATTTAAATAACAAAGACTATTTGAGGTGTCCAATCTCCCAATAGCACAGTGATGCCATACAGAAATGATCAGAAAATGAAAGGTTCAAGCCATCCTTAATACCTCCAACCTGAAGAGGTTTCTGTTCCCACACAGCAGTCAGTGTCTCTAATTTTAGTTCATTAAGCTAGACACCCAATATCACCAAATAGTATAAATGATTCTGACAGAAATGTATGCAATCAGGAACACGTGGGCCTCCGTTGCTCTTTAGTGTATAATATACCTGCATAGGACAGTCTACCGTGGTATCTATCAGAATACAGCTCATTTACTGTCAAGAACTTGCAAATGTTAGGCCAGGCACTAAGGATACGGGGCTGAAATCCCAGCACCCTGGAAGCTAAGGCAGGATGAAAGTATGTTCAAGGCTAGCCTAAACTATCTGGTACCATGTATAAAATGAAAATGTGTCATCCCAAAAAATGACACCAAGAAAAAATTTCCTTTACAGACAATAACATGATGCCAGCAAGGAGAGTTCTCCTATCATTTCTTTGCCCCACAATGTGAAAATAAAATATAAATCTCCAAACACTGGAGTAAACAGGTCTGTGGTAAATAAGAGTATGGTCGATTTTAAACACAATCAGGGTCGCGACTCACAATATAACTGATTTGTATTAGTTAAAAGTTACCCTACTTCAAAGAAGGATCCACTGGCTAATACAGTTCAAGAAAAAGGACAGAGCTGTCATGACAGGATTTAGTGTGTAGACTTGGCATATATCCAACCTATATCCACCCACTTCTTGCCTAACCCTACACACTGGACCTCTGCCACATACATGTGAAAGAAAATCTACCAACTCCGAAGAATTATAGTGACTGACGTAATTACTGACTTTGTAAAGTTAGTGTCAGCTGTTCTTTGAAATAAGCTTATTTAATCTTTTCTCGGTAGCAAAAGAATGAAAATATGAAGTCACAAAGTACAAGCCCACGATCCAGCTGTCTTCACCTATGGCTTTCCTCTCCCCATGCAAAAGTCCACAGCTGGACTTTTGTTCATGAAATGGGATGAGGAGAACAGAGGAGGGCTTCAGTCGGATTGGATGTTGAATTAAAGATGAAATTAATATATGCTTGTGTTTTCCAATCACTATTAAATTTTAGCAAGCTTAACAAGCCTGACACATAAAATCTTTTTCACTACATGATAATTATGTTCATTTTGAGCTAAATTCTAATTGAAAAACCTTAGGAAAATATAGTCAAGAAATTTTAAAAAGCCAGTAATATTTATCAGACAGTTCTTTATAAGCCACTTTGAAATGATCTAGCCATTAGCATTCAAAGAAATTCTCATTGAATTTCTACTATGTAAGTCATTAAACTCTGTCATGTTGAATATCACATCCCGGCACAAAGATTTGGGTTCAACTCACAGAAAGCACAGCAAACGTAAAAAATTTTTAGTGGGAGAAAGTAAGATCTGATCTCATATGACCACTAAACCCTTATTTATACTTTGTCCCTTGTGATACAAGGTTAATAATGATTCTATTAATATGATCATTTTTCAGAATTAAAGTTAATACCTGCAGTCTGAGAGAGGAATTCTATATACACACCCTATATAAATCCTGTTTTTCAGCTGATCCCATTCTGTGAGCAGGTACCATTACGAGGCAGACATCAGAATGAGTCCCACAAATAATAACTGCAAAAGCTATGCAACATTATATGGAAAATACTGAAGTGATGCTGTACTGCTTTCAAAATAAATTCTAGAAATTCTAAAAACTTCTACAGTCTATGTATCTTCTCTTAAGTAGAAACTGAAGCAAACCACCTGTATATGAGCACATTAATCCTAATGTCTGACATTTTAATTTTCCATTAATTCAATTTTAATTGTTCCCTGTCAGAGTGACCCATGTGGGTTCTGAATCTACTGATCTACAGGGCAAACTGAAGCTGAAACAGACAACTGTCTACTTTGAGACCTACTTGACTTGACAGTTTAAATTACACTCAAGATGTAAAAGACTTTTGTTAGAAAATACTGGGTAGTGTTTGAATCCTGCCACATGCAACAGAAAAGAGACTAGTGTAGCATAAATGTCAAACTTCTATAGGACATTATACCTGTTGACTTATAATATGGTATATAGCAGATTTCATTATTAAATAATTCCTAGACTCACAGTAAAATGGAATAAACTATGGTATGGTTTAAGTGCTCTAACTTAGCACAAAATGTGGAAATACAAACTATTATAACTATATCATAAATGTATAAGTGTATAAATTCTAATGAAAATGCATTGTCCTTTGTTTTATATCTGGAACCAAACCAATCTGCTCTCTCTGGTGGTTCTTTCTTCAAATCCTTCTCATTTAATTCTAAGAATTTTGTCTATAAGGATTAGGGTTCAGGCTTATCATTTAAATAAGCCAAGATGAACCTAATTGAATTAAAATAAAGAATGAACCTTCTTGAAGGCTACTACGTGCCAAGGTCATTTACCTATAAAGCAAAATCTGACAACAGATTTGTTTTGTAAATATCAACTAGGAACATTCAAATAAATGCTACTAATTTCTTTCATTTCTAATCTTTTCTTTTTAATTTATTTGGCATAGGGTCTCACTTTGCAGCCTAGACTCATAGTGATCCTTCTGTCTCAGCCTTCTCAGTGTGGGGATTACAGACATTTGTCACCATGCCAAGTTTCAGTGGTTGGGTCAGTGCGGGACCAGCACAGCATGTGGTACCAGGGATTGAACCCAGATCCTTGTGCTTGCCAGTGAGGCAGGCATTTAGACCGCTGCGCTATCTTCCCAGCCCAATTTCTTCCATTTTTATAGAAAAAGCAAGTATTTGTGTTTTCTAAGTGGAGCTTGTATTCAGCATCAGCTCAGGGATGCTCAACAGTGAGTGAGGCTTAGAAATGAGGGACTGGAATCAAAGGACTGGTAAGGACTCATACATACTAAGGCCAAAAGAAGACAGGGGGGTGGGTGGGGAGGATGGATGGACAGAAGTACTATCAGATAGACAGACAGACAATTTCAGAAGAGAAAACTTACATAAGAAACAATGAGCACAGGAGGCAGAATCCAGAGACAAAGCAAGGGCTTCTCATTCTTAACTTAATACTTCTCTACTATACTGTCTGTTCTATTTCTACAGAGTGGGCTTCAAGTTTCCTAACACCTACTCCTTATCATAAAGAAATGAATAAATATAAAGCGGAGGAGGAATAGGGAGTGGGAAGCTACATGCATTGAGTAAAGGAGGACCTATGGAAGAATAAGTCATAGCATGTTTCCTTCCAAAATTAGTTAAAAGTAAGGAAATAACTTTAATTCTCAATTTGTACATTTTTAATTTCATCAAAACATTTCAACTTCTGACATTTACTGCTGTCTGCTTGTGCCCACAAACTTATGCGCCCAGTATATACCAGCAGAGTACTGCTCAGCCACAAGGAAAGATAAAGTTGCATCATTTGTAGGAAAGTGAATGGGTCTTGAAACCATGATCCTAAGGGGATAAATCCGACGTAAAGGTTAAATATTAATAGTTCCTGTTGTAGAAGAAACGCAAACTATAAATAACTTGAGAAGAAAGAAGAGATGGTCGCAAACAGGAAGGCACACTTTGTGGAGCTAGGAAAGGAGGGCAGTGAGAAGGGAAAAGGAGATTATGAAGAATCATGATGCAATATGTCTGTGTACCAAGCCTACAAAATGAATGTACTTCAAACTTTAACTTTTTTTTTTTCTAACATACTTAGTACAGAGTCTACAGGGTCTCACTACACAGATAGGACTCATAATGATTCTCCTGTTTTCAGCCTCCCAAGTGCTGGGATTACAGGTGTGCCACCACGCCCAGTCTAATGTATATTTTTTTGGGGGGGTGGGGGCCAGAACTCAGGCCCTTGCACTTGCCAGGCAAGCACTTATTCTACTGAGCTATCTCGCCAGTCCTTTTTATTTTTTTTTTACATATACTATTTTTAAAAACTAACATGCATATATAACTTTAGACCTAAAACAGTAAAATAAGTACTCTAAATAAAATTTTTGTTTTATATTTTATTATGTCAAAAGCATTTTTAAAAAATTTTATCCTCATTTGATTCATTAAGTCAAGCAAACATCTGTGAAATACTGCATAAAACTCCCTACCACAGAAACATGAAGTCCAAAACAAGGAGCGATCTCTTAGTACTAAGTTTCTCTTTAAATAGGTAAGAAAAACTATTCTTAGTTTTGCATGATAAAAACAATAATGGAGGAAGCTGGACTTTCCAACCCAACTGTTTCTGACAGATAATAGATTCTATTTGAATGGGGAATTGTTGAAGCCAAATAATTTCTAACACTTCCTTTGCCTTCCCCCATGTACATCATGAGACATAAGCAGCAGCTGTTGCCCACTCAGGCCTTCTCTCCTCTAAGAGTTGCTTCAAGGGACTGAGCAAAAAGGTGCAAATACATCTGTCTTTCTCTGTTTGTAGTTTCACTGGCCTCATGTATGTCTTGGAGTGAGACAGATGGTCCCTGACACTGCACAGGCTTACAGGGATATATATTTGTAAAAATAAGAAGACAGATGTTAAATATGATAAACACATATTTGTCCCCTGAAGGTTCAAGTTAAGGCATCTATCTCAATTTCAATATTTGAATACTGGATCCTAGGCAATTCTTAGAAATCTCTGCTACAGAAATATAATATGTTATGGTTATGAAAAAAGAAGTGAAATTATAAGATAAACCAAAAATTATATTCTGAAAACTCTTTGTATAACTACGATTAAGTCATATATCAATGTGAAACACTTCAAGTGACACAAATGGCAAAGTCTTTTAATCCAACAGTGATCAAAAATTATAATTACTATCATCAAATAATCATCAGTTACTATACTCTGTATTGCTAGGAAAGGATAAAAAGAATAGGTGGGAAGGGAAAAAAGAACAGTAGGTTGTATAATCTGTGATACACTGAAGCTTTATAACACGAACTCATTATAAATAACAATATTTTTTCTCATGGTTTATTTTTATTCCTTATTTTAAAGAGAAAAAAATAGATAAAACATCAGAAAGGATACAGAACTTTTTAAAAAACAAGATGTTAGGAATTCAACAATGGTTGTTATGTTGCACATTATTGATTCCAAAGTAGTTGCTCAGATTACCAGATATAAGCATATAAAATTGGTGAAAAAAATTTAAGCATTAAGTGTTCCCTTTGAAAAACCAATAGAAATTAGTAGCACAATCACCCTGCTATCCTGTGTATACACAAAAATTTTTTCTCCCTCCCTTCTTTTCCTCCTTTCCTTCATTCCA
Source organism: Tympanoctomys barrerae (assembly GCA_002564285.1). Lineage (NCBI taxonomy): Eukaryota > Metazoa > Chordata > Mammalia > Rodentia > Octodontidae > Tympanoctomys > Tympanoctomys barrerae. The sequence goes on from NDGN011447714.1 coordinate 16,449, forward strand.
ACCATTCTTTCCTTTTGAGCAGTTTCTTTCCCTTTTACAATATATACTGTACTTTACAGATTTTATTTCCTCTTTCATGTTCTGACACTAGGGAGACAATTTGATGTTTACATATATAGGTCTGATTTATTTCACTTATGAATATAGTCTCTAGTTGCATCCATTTACCTATAAAAGCCTCAAGTTTGTCCTTCTTTACAGCTCAGTAATACTCCATTGTATAATAATACCACCTCTTTTTTATCCATTCCTCAGTTGATGTCCATTTAGGTTGTTTCCGAGATTGTGCTGCTATAAAAATCGGTGCACATATATCACTGTGGTGTGAAAAATAAGTCTATGTCTGTCTGTCTGTCTGTCTGTCTGTCTCTCTCTCTCTCTCTCTTTCTCTCTCTCTCTCTCTCACCCCTACTCCAGCTCCTGGAAGGCTGAAAACAGGAGGATCACTAAGAGTTCAATTTCATGTAGTGAAGCCCTGTAAACTCTGTACTAAAATACAAAAAAAAAAGGAAAACAATTCATTTTAAATCTTTTATGATAACTGTGGCTCTGTAAGGGAATACCCTTGCCTTCAGATATTGTACACTGAAGGATGTAGGAAAAGGGGGATAATACATTTGCAACATACATCAAAGTAAAAAAGGCATGTCAGTACATACACACAGTGAGATAATCTGAATGATAAAGCAAATAAGTCAAAAATACTAAGATGTGAGATACAAAAATTCATTTGCAATACTTTTAAAGGCCTGAAATTATTTCAAAAAAATTTAAGCTAAGTAGGACAAGTATGAATTATTCTCTCTGAACACAAGAATACAGGACATGATAAAAGAAACTTTAAAACTTAGTAGAAATAAAATAATTTGAAAATGGAGGTACAGAGCCAGGGACATGGCTCAGTGGAAAAAGCACTTCCCTGGCAAGCGCAACGGCCTGAGAGTTCAATCCCCAGTTCCGCAAAAAAAAAAAAAA
>NDGN011447717.1:0-11903 GCA_002564285.1 Tympanoctomys barrerae
AGAAAGAAAGAAAGAAAGAAAGAAAGAAAGAAAGAAAGAAAGAAAGAAAGAAAGAAATTGTCCCTCACCACCATTTCTTGCAAGAAATTGATAAAGAGCTATTCACCATCCAGGCCTTGCAGTAGGACTTCTCATCTAATGGTGGGAATCCTTGGGATACATCTTGTGCTAGGTGGTCCTAAACTGCTCTGTGCTGACAATGAGGTTAATGGTAAAATTCTATTCCCATTTTGTTGTGGAAGTCTTTGTGCCAAAGTGTCCACCCTATGGGACACTAACAATAAGCACCATTTCCCTGACACTTGGGGGAGGAAATATGAGGATTGTAGGAGACCACCAAGTCATGTTCCCTGAGAAATGAAGTCCCTTGCCTCCTTGTTTACCTCACCTTTATTTCAATCCCATTAACTGAGATATGCAGACCTAGCTACATAGAAGCAGATGCTTCCTACTTGGCCAAAGAATATGACTGAGTTCAGTCAAGGTGCTGCTCCTTATTACAGCATACAAGCTTGATGCCCACCACCCTCCACACACGATTCCAATTGCTGAAATAGAACCTCAAACAAGAGCCTCTGCAATTCCAGGTTTTAGGCATGAGATAACATCCCAGCCCAGGGCCTGAGATTCAAAAAGAATCATACTTTCCTGGGGGAGAGGTGTCAGAATTCCCATATCAAGTTGTCTGTTGTTGCACCATTAACTTCAGGGCCTCAGGGCCTGGTGCAAGAGGGCTCTATTTCTCCCCACACACAATGCCTGCAAGATTTCTTATCTCACGCACTCTGCCATGAGCCCCACCTCCCTTCCTGATTAGTACCAATAAAAGCTGCGTGCTCTGATTCTTGACCCTTTGTTCCACCAAAAGCATTGGGTCACCAAAGCTTTTCAGGATGATCTTCCTTTATTTTTCTTCCATTTTTACTTCTTCTTCCTTTTTTATCTGTGCACTGTATATTATATTTCTGGGTAGAAGATCTGCATCTTCCTCCGGATTTTTGGTAGGGATCCCAGCAGGTTGCTTCAAAGCCTGGGATATTGCTGACCAATAAATACATGATTTTACTATCTAGGGCATGCACACAATGGTATACACATATATTAGCATGACCTAGCATAGACCACTACACATGCAGTACATGGTTATGGCAATTCACAGGAATGTAATGCTTAATAACAGCTGATATATACAAGCTGAATAACAAAGATATTTGCTTGCTGTTGTTGTTGATGTAGGTCTGCGTGCTTTCTTTTTGGGGGGACCACCCTACCAAAAACACTCTCTAAGTACATCTTCCCTTATAAAGAATAACATGTATTTATAGGTGACTCAGTTCTCTTTCTCAGTGTTTAAGCTTTATGGAAACAAATGGTGCAAATTCTTAGCAATATTTTTAATCCTTTATTTATTTATTTGCAGTACATAGAAATTAACTCGGAACCTTGCACTTGCCAGGTAGGTACTTATGCTGCTGATGTATCTCCCTTCTCCTGTTTTTAATCGTGTCAAAATGTATTACAATAGAAAATATATTTCCACTTTGAGTATGGACAAGGGAATGGGTTACTATGTACTAGCTTACAAGAGCTTCTTCTAGTTGATTTCCAAAACCCATGTTCAATTTTTTCTATTGTTATCTTGACACCAACAATGTGTTGGGATTATTACCAACAACAAAATTGTGAAGCATTATGAATCAAAGTTCCTTTTCATGTTTTTTTTATTTTCTTTTGTTTTGTTTTCATAAACCCAGTTCTATATTTACCAGAACATGACAGTGCGTAGGACAATGTGTGACACTGTCATTTATGTGCCCAGCTGTGTATCATAACAATGCACTTGTTGACTAGCTTTGCAAATATATATACTTTTTTTCTGTATTACCAAGAAATATTTTCTCATTAAACAAAAAGGAAGAAATGGGAATACACATGAATACACCTAAATTAATTGTTCAGAAAGCTCGATATACATTAAAAATTTTAAAACAACTGCTAGAAAGATATTCTGCTGCAGACTGTCACTGGACAAAACATTCTAGAGAAGTGATTTGGGTGCCAACTTGATAAACATAAAAAATGATCAAATGTAAATATTTTGATAACATAAATAATACCAACTTATTTCTTACTATAGTGGCTTTGTTTTAATTTCTGGTAAAGGTTATGAAGTCAATTCTAGTTATTGGGCTTACATTCAAAATCTAGCATTCAATAGAAGAGTTCACTGGTATGATGCTACTATACCCATATATGTGAAAAAAAGTTCCTGGTTACCTGGCCTCTATGATTCTCAGAGACCAGCAGTGCCAGCAAAAATATATTCCATTCTATGAAATTAGAGTAGAAGCCTGGCGTATTGGTACTGGAAATAGATGTTACTGCTAAAAGACAAGTACAAGAGTCTGGTTATCTATAGTAAAAAAAAAAATCACCAGGAACAAGAGAAAAGAAGACATTTTTAAATAAGGACAAAGCTTTAAAGATATAGCTGATGATAAAATGTTTCTGCTACCAGATCTGCCTCCCTGTCAAAATACCAATGTTGCCTATATCATTGATTAGATATATTGGAAAGTCTATAGAATAAAAACATCCTGGGTATTGGTTAATACTTCCAATGGAAATGCCGTAGATTGGAACCCTTACGGCTTAGCCCAGATAGGAGAAAAAATAAGGTAAAGACAGAACGGCAGTGGTGAGTTTTATACTAGCACTGAAAATGCCAATGATACAATAATGTGGTATGGGGGAGAAATGTCCCCTAGCATCCCTCATGTTCTTGTGGGACCAATTCAACATCATCTTTAGAAGCCAGCTATCTCTTTGGAACATATATGAGCATAGAAAGGTTATATATAAAAATGTTTATCTTCCTATAATTTACATTTAAAAATTATTTTAAACAACACCACACAGTTTGCACAGGTGTGTGTCCAACTCCTTTACCTGCTGCTCATAGGGCCTAGTTATTGAAATTCTCCTAACTACACCATTGCGCATCATGATTATTCCTTGTATACATGTATAGATTCTTCTATTAGCCTTAACTTTTCTAGGGATAACATTTATATTAAGGCAAGCACCAAAGCTGGGCTTCCTGTGCAACTACAACACCCTTAGCAAGACTCTCCTTCCATGATGCTGTTCCAACATTTGCTAGAGACTACAAAAAGGAAAGAAAATGATTAAACACTTGATAGCCACAATTTAAAGAATATTAACAGTCACAGCCACAGCTGCTACAGCTAGCATAGCACTGAGCCAAGGTGTACAAACCGTTCACTTTGCGTAGCAGTAGCACAAAAACTGAAACAATCATAGACTGCACAAAGACACATAGATTGAGTTAAATAATAAGATAAATGAGTAAAAACAAGTTGTTGCTATGTTAAGAGATCAAAATGTTAATTGACAATGTCAACTTCATTTAAAATATTGTGTAGGGGCCAGTGAAATAGGTCAGCACATTAAAGCACCTGCAAGGAGGACAGGGGGTTCAATCCCCAGACCTGCCATGCCGGCCTTGCCCCCAGGGAGCACTGAGACAACAATTGAGACTGGGCATGGTGGTGTGCACCTGTAATCCCAGCTCTTGGGAGGCTATAAACTATAGGCGGATCACTATGAGTCAAACCTAGTAGTGAGACCCTGAACACTCTGTAGACCCTTCCCTAAAATACAAAAATAAAATAAAATATTATTTAAATACCTTTTCATTCTGTGTAATTCCAATTCCATAAAATCAAACCCATTTCCCATGAAAAAATATTAAAAAAACATTTATTATATCATGGTAATATTATCACTGATATCCTGTCTCTTCTGCAATGTATTGATAATATTGTTGCAAAATAATTGTCAAAATTGTCTGATACTCATCTATTACACATGTCTAATGACATCAAAAACCTTAATCCTTTACATGCTATTTCATGGTTTAGGGGGAGTGTGGTGGACAGCTAACTATCCAGCTTCTTGGCTATCCACTTCAAGTGGTCCATTTCTTACACTCAGCTGAATGAAGCTAGCATGCTGATAGGTGTAGAAGGCCTACCTGAGAGTTGTTGCCAGCAGCATAAAGGCAGAACAGGAGAAGCTGCCAAAACTCTGTTAAGGATGCTGTTTGGAAAAGCTGTTGGAGCTGTTGGAGGCTGCTAGTTCTCTTGGGCTGTTCTGCTGGAGGACTTTGTTATGCTGGTTTTCCCGATGAAATTTGGAGAAGCTTGGGTTCTCATCTTGAGCATTGATTGCTGGATCCAGAGGGGAAGATGGTGTGCTTCTCAGCCTCATGAAGCTTGTCACGATGGCTTTCATGAGGGGAACTCACTTTCCTCATCACTGGAGGAGCTCAGAATCTTGCTGTTGCTGAGGATGGCTGTGGTAGTTTTAGGGAAGCTCTGGTGCTCACCTTGAGTGTTGTTTCTGAGCTGCACCTCAGATCCCTCAGCCTGCTAGCACAGATCCTTCATCCCGCTGGCATAGACTTCCTAGCTTCCACCACTGACCTTCGGACCTTTCTAGCACATATCCATGAAGTGGGCCTGCACAAGACTTTATTGTGGGCTTTAGGCCTGCAGTTAGACTGGTGGGAGGCATTGCTATGGGCTCTAGGCCCTCAGCTGCATTCACTAATATTAAGTGTGTGCATAGACTTTTAGTGTGTGGATAGATTTACTGCACTTATAGTGTGTTATTCTTGGGTGATTCATTATAAAAATACCGTTACAGAACATGTCCTGTACCGTATTGTTTACCTTGCAAAAACTCCAAACCATAATGGAGTATAATAATAATTTGTGTCGTCTTTGTACTGTATGTATACCTTGCCTATCCTGGTGATTATGAGGACAAGCCCACCGACAAGCCATGAATCAACAGTCTACATGGGCTGGCCTGATCGCTCAGCTGCCTAAAGCTCCTGCTTACGAAGGCGCAAGGACCGGGGTTCAATCTCTGATGTACTAGGCCGGCCCTGCCCCCCAGGGCATGCTTAGATGGCGAATGAGGCTGGGCATAGTGGCAGACACCTGTAATCCCAGAGCTTGGGAGGCTGAAAACAGGAGAATCACTAGGGGTCCAATCTGTGTAGTGAAACCCTGTAGACACTGTACTAATACATAAAATAATAAAATAATCTACAGAGCTAGTTCCGATGCTTCACAAAAATTTAGCACAAAACACAAATGGGAAAGTGTAGTTTTATAAGACAGAAGCTTACTGTCCAGAGGGAGCAAGGAACAAGGAACAAAGCCTAAGGTAGCTGGCCCCTTGTAATTCCAGCAAGCTTCAGACAACGTAACAGGTTCCTGGAGGTGATATCCTGTCTGTTCTTTATTTCTTTACCTGGGAAGTTTCCAAGTAGTGATATGTAAAGTTAGAGTTTGGTCAATGCCAAAAGGTGACATAAATAACAGTTTGCTTACACCAAACTAGTCCTGCACATTCCCTAGCCTGTTTGTAGCCCTCAATAAATGTGAGAAGTTTCAGTGGCTGGAGGCTCGCTTACAGAGAAAGGCTAAACTCAGTGAGACGTGTAAGGCTATATTAATCCAGTCTTCCCATTATTTCTTTGGCTCTGATTGATAACATACAAGACACATTTTCCTATAATATGGGCTGCATGGGGGATGTTCTGTTCTACTGTAGAGACACACAGAATGAAATAATACACCAGAACTAACTTAATATTTAAATAAATAAATAAATAAATTAGTTGTTGATACTTAAAAAGAAGGGAGAAGCGCCCTCTCATTCAGCTGAACTCGGTTTGAAAGCACTTAATTTAAAATTGCCAATTTATTATTTAGATATTAAGTTTGAGGGAACACAAAAGCTCTTCTTTTGGATAAAGAAAATGCTGTGCATTTTGACCATGATGTTGATTACAAATTTACATGCATTTTCAACATAGAATCACATACTTAAATTGGGTGAATTATATTGTACTGTAAATGCTAATACACAAAATTTAATGAATGAATACAAAGATAAAATTGTTCGTATCTTAAATTTAAGAGAGATAATGCTTTCTGTGTTTAATTACTTAACAAAGTATTCTGTAATCTAGGAAACAATTGATAGTTTACGAACTGTGTAATGCGTAGGCATGCACATGGTAAAAATGTTGACAGATTATCTAGCTGATTCTAGAAAAACCCTCTGTACAGTAATGGAGTATTAGAGGTAGAATATATTATGTGCACAATGTGCATTAATATTTACATTTTTAAATATTTTAATACACTAAATTCATAAAATGATATATTTATTTCTAATACCTGATCTAGATTTGATGTGAAAATCTAGGTTAAGATGATGTATATATTTTTGGTAATGAAAAGTCACATAAATTCTCACACCCCTTTCCTATAGTTTATTGTTAAGAACATCTGGAAACAAGTCCAGTAATGTGATCTACGCACATACTATAAGTGTTTCTTATGAGTTTGCCAATTTAGGAAACACTGTCATGGCTTTTTAAGAAATTTTCTGATGTTACTAAATCTACTAAGAGGCTTCACTAAGTAATTTTTTTTTCCATTTCCACTAAGATTATGGAAAAAGGAAGAAGAGACATAGTTACAAATAAAGCACAAATGAAAAACTTAGAATTCTAGGAAAGCTGACTAAATCTAATTCTTCCCTTCTGTGCTGGATCATAAATTCTATTTATACCTTTTCTTCTAATCCCTGAAGTACTACAATTTTCAGATGTCAGAAAGAAAAACAATGGGCTAGGGATATAGCTCAGCCGCATAGAGCCTTCCTGGCAAACACAAGGTCCCAGGTTCTATTCCTGGTACAAGCAAACAAAAAAATCAAAACAAAACCTTTAGATATCCTAATTATCAAAAACATTGGGATGATAAACACATCACAGGCTGTAAAATACATTTGAGTATCAAAATTTCAATTTTTTTTTTAATTTTTGAAAGGCATTCTTTAGGGCCAGGGTGACAGTTCACCAGCATAAGAGGCTGCCTGGCAAACACAAGGTCCTGAGTTTGTTCCCCAGTAACAACACCACCCCCACCAAAAAAGGCAGTTTTTAAAAGAATCTTGGAGAAAGTCCTATGAAATAAGATCTTCTACAATATGCACACTTGACTTATGTTTCTCAATTGTATATTTCACTTAAGACTGATTTATTTTACCATGTTTCAGTGTCCTTAACATAAAGAAATATAGATCACCTTTTACATTTAATGAGTTTCTAAATATGTGATATTGATTTATGTAATAATCAATTCATGCATTTGAATATTAAAATGATGAATTATCTAATTATTCTAGTTGCCCATAATAAGTGGTTCAGAAATTTAAAGAGAGTGACTGCAATGAAGTAGGTCTATTATGCAAACTTTTCATCCCTCTGGCTAGAGTTATTAGAAATAATTTGTTCATGCTACTGTTGTGTTACATTTAAGCATGAAACTACTGAAACATCATATAAATAAAAAAGCTTTATTAACTTATACAAACTCTTTATAGAAAAAAGACAGGCGTAACCTTCAAATTATTTTCTAAGTTAATGATGTGCTTTTCACGTGCATGTCAGTGTTGCTAATATCCAATTAAATGTATTTCTCATGCACCTGATGTGTAATATATGCTTTGTTTTGTGCAAACACCAGCATGAAAGGATATTTACCATCAAGTTAATAGAGCACATTTAGCTGGCCGTGATGCAGAAGTGTTTTCCATTTGTTATCAACACAGTCTGGAATACATCAGGTGTGAAATCCATAATTTAAAGCTCAGGAGTAATTTCCAATAGACATCCATCATACACATTTAATTGTCAGTTTAATATTACATTTCCATAAAGATGAATTATTTATGTGGGCTTTAAAAACAAATTGCAATCCTCAGAAAGTTATCTCATATTATTCAGAAATGTATTACCTTGAGGTCTCAATTTTTCAATTATGAAAAATGAATTTTCTTAAATAAAATAATCAGTAAAAAGTTTAAGATACACAATTACATTTCTGAATCTCATGTGTAAAGTACATTTTAGGTAGGTGGTGATTTTGGTTTTTTGAATGTATTTAATTTTACTATTGTTTTACTTAGAAAATAAGAAATTGTGGAGATAGAGATCTTGTGTATCTTCCTTATTTTCTCCTTAGTGACAAGCAATACCTGATAGCCACAGCTTAAAAGAAGAGATTTTCAGCGTATTTTGGCTCAGGCTTGAGTCTCCAGTTTATTGGGTACAAGGCAGGAAAGCCTATCGGAAGAGTCTGGTGGACGAAAGCTTCTCCTGTGGTGTCCCAGAGGCAGAGAGGGAACAGAGGGGACAAGGAGATAGGTGTGCCCTTTAGTTCATACCTCCAGCTACCAGCTGGCCTCAACCAGAAACTATCTTTGAATAACATGTCATGTCTAGTGTGCTCATGATCAGACCCCTTTTCATTGGCCCTACTGTGAGCACATGAAACTTTAGGTAGATCCTTAATCTACACCACAACATTCTACTGGACCTTACAAAGATTCACTTCAATCTTTATGTATAATACCTGCAGTCCATCTCTAAGGGTCAATGAAGACTAGTGTTGCTGAGACGTTCATGTCCAATAGACTGCATAGGATTATGAGACACAAGGCAAACTCTTTGCAGTAACTCTTTATAAAAATCAAAATAAAGTTAAACACTGCATACCTACAAAGCCACAGGGTAAACCTTCTTATTTTAAGATGAATAAATAGGTGCATAGTATTGAATGGGACAAAAGCAGGACCAAAATCCTGCCAGGCAAACAATAAATTATGTTTTTTCGTGTATGGCACCCAAAGAAATTTGTGGAGTTGAGATACGTACTCTAAAGGGCTAAGGTGAATGTGCTGCTGTGACTCTGCTAAGTGCAGCTCTCTCGGTTGCCCTCTGGAACTGGTGATGTTCACTGCACACACTTCCCCCAGATGTTTCATATTACTGGCTTTCCAAGTTCATGAAGTCTTCATTGGACTTCTGGCTTTTTTCACAACTTCACAAATTGCCCTGGTAGAGGTATAGTTCCAGATCTCGCAGGCCTTCAGCTGAAGCATCTCAAGACTCTTGCATATTGTAGGACCATAAAATAGTACCACATGGATGATGCCAAGTTCTGCTGCCCACTTGATTGACAGCTGAGCCCCTTCCATTCATGGTTGCAGTGATCTGTGAGTGGCTGAGTGCTGTGACAGAAACCTTGAATAAGAAGTTCCCTCAGTGGCCCTTTTAGGCAGTGTCTGGGGGCTTTATTCTCAAAGTAAAATACTTTACTTTTGCGACTTTGAGCCTGTGAAAGGTGGGTCCTTGCTGGTTCTCATAGCACCCTAAAATTGTCCAGCTTATTGTCCTGATGTAAACTCCTTGGCTTCCTTTTAATCTTCTTTTCAATCTTTTGAAAAGATTACTCTTAAAGTCACCAACTTTGCAGCCACATCCTTTCTGGGAAAGATGAAAATTTTTCTTTTCTTTTTTAAAAAATTTTTTAGGGAAGAGTCTACAGGATGTTCAGGGCCTGACTACTAGATCAGACTCATACTGATCTGTCTGTTTACAGCCTCCTGAGAACTGGAATTACAGGTGCACTCCACCAAGCCCAGGCTCAATTGCCATCTCAGCAGCCCTGGGAACAGGGCCGGCATGGCAGGCCAGGGGATCAAAGCCCCGGCCCCCTCCATCTGCTTGCAGGTGCTTTAATCTGCTGAGATATTTGGCCTGCCTCCCCAACATTTTTATTTTTATTTAATTAATTGATTCATTAATGTGGTACTGTGTCTCACTACTCAACTCACATTCATAGTGATCCTCCTGTTTCAGCCTCCCCAGTGCTGGGATTAGAGGAATACCTGACCATGCTTGGTTTCAGTGGCTGGTTCCATAGCCAGCTGGGCATGCGGCACCGGGGATCAAACTTGGGCCCTTGCACTTTCCAGGCAGGTGCTTAGTCTGTTGAGCTATCTCTTCAGCCCAAAATTGTAAATTTTAAAATAAGTTTTTGCTCCAGATTTTCAATATAAACCTGGCTAAAACCCACCAGTAGTACACATGCCACATCATGGACTATGGACTATTTTAACATTTCTTCTGTAGATTAATTCATTATACAACTGTAGTCTTAGTGTCATGCACAGTCTCAGAACATAAGTAAAAATACAGGTAGATTTTATCCCAGCCCATAATACATGGTTTAGGCTAAGGAGTCTGCACTGGAAGGCTGAGAAGACAATGGTGGGGACCAACCTCCAAGGCAAATAGCAAAGCTCAGTGCTTCTCTAAGAAAGGAAGGGAAGACTTCCTTCTTTCCTTTTCTAGGAAAGAAACTACAAGCTTGTAGGTTGGCACTGCTCATGTCTGGGCTGGGTCTTCGCTTCTTGGTTTGTGTCTACATGTCAATCATCCACAGATGCACCTAGAGTTTTCCTAACTGGATAAGTTGATATTTACTCAGGTTTAGGACTGGCCACATAGCTCAGCAAATTAAAGCACCTTCTCAAGTAGACACAGGGACCTTTCGATCCCGTGTGTTGTGCTGGCTTGCCCTTGGAGTACCTGAGACAGATTGCGACTGGGCGTGGTGGCACATGCCTGCAATCCCAGCAATTGGGAAGCTGAAAACAGAAGAATCCCTAGAAATCTGTTCTGTGTAGTAAGACTCTATGGAGCCTGTATTAAATACATAAAAACTAATTATCAAGTTTACACATCACAATTAATGACCATACCATATATTCCTGATTATCTTCCCCACTATTTAAATTTATAGTACTATGCTATATTTCTCAGAACAAATATAACTATTGACATATAGTTATACTTCAGTTCAGAAACTTAATTCACTCCATGATTCTGAGAAAGATGGCCATGTCTGTGTTTGTGTGGGAAGATTCCTTCAGTCACATTGGTCACCTTATGCGGAGCTCAAAAAAACAAAATTTTTCTAAACACTTCTGTTTGTGAAACACAGTGTTCACAAATAAAAGCATTTGTTAACTGAGGCATCATTGAACAGGATTAACAATAGTTCCATACCTTCTACAGTACTCTTTGTTTTTGTTTCATTTCTTTTCTTTTCTTTCTTTTTTTTTTTTTGTGACACAGGGTTCCACATAGCTTTTATTCGCTGTGTCTTTCTTCGGCTGCCTAGACCCTGAACATTTCTCACATTCCTTGCTCTTGAAGGCCTGTGTAATCTTCAGGAGTACTAGTCAAGTATGTTGTAAAATGTTCCTCAACTGCAGTTAGTCTTACATTTGCCTTATGATTAAAATATGGCAATTAGTTTGGGGATCACAGAGAGAAAAGTACCATTTTCATCATATTCAGTCACATCCACTTCATGTTAACCTTCATCAGCTAGCTGGAAAAGCACTAAGTTCTTTTATATGTTACCTACATTTTAAGACAATTTTATTTGTTTCTTTTCAGACATTTCAATTTAATTTAATTTTATATCTTTGTACTTACATTCACTGTCTTATTCCACAAACTTTGACTTCCAACAAGATAGAAAATAGGAATGATAAGAGAAAGAGATGCTAGCTTTTTTCTCACATTAAGGGGATTTCACCCAATTTCTTAACCACAGATAGAACATAAGAATAGAATTGTTGTAAGTGCACAGTATATATGTTTCAATCTCACAAAGTTAGACTCTAGTTTTAGTGTGCTAGGTTATAGTTGTGTTTTAAGTATGATATACATGTTAGATTTTTTCATATCGTTTCTCAATTAATAGACATAGTGACATAATCTTTAGCCTATAGTATCACTGGCTTAGAAGGATTAATTTTGACTGAGTCTTGTAAACTTAAAATTAGAATTTCTTACTTTGAGGTAGAAAACTTTGTATTCATTTTGAATTAAGTTTACTAGTAAGTTTTAGGATTTTTTTTCATATTTTTTCTGA
>NDGN011447719.1:0-12316 GCA_002564285.1 Tympanoctomys barrerae
CTTTCTTTCTTTCTTTCTTTCTTTCTTTCTTTCTTTCTTTCTGTATTTGATACAGGGTCTCACAGCTCAGCTCGGGCTTGTAGTGATCCTGTTTTCAGTCTGCCCAGCACTGGGATTAGAGGCGTGTACCACCATGCCTAGTCTCAGTGGCCACCTCAGTGTGCGCTAGGGCAGGGCTGGCACAGCATGCTGGGAAATCTTGCATGCACACGTTCTCTCTGTCTCCTCATGCTCTTTCTTTTTGAAATGGTCTTACCATGTAGCTCAGGCTGACCTTGATCTCAAGGAGCCCAAGTTGGCCTCCATTATATAGTCCAGGCTGACCTCCCAACTTGTCAAGATCTGAGTGCTAGGACAATAGGCTTGTACCACCACACCCAGCTAATGTTAGCTTTGTAAACTGTAAAGAAATTACTTAAGGCCTACAAAATAAAAAGCCAAAATCTTTTTTTCTTCATTCTTTTTTTGGTGGTTCTACATACGAGGTAGACAAGTACTCCACAACTGAGCTTTGTCCTTAGCACCCAACTCCTAGTATTTCACTAAATTGCCCAGGCTGGCCTTGAACTTAAGATCTTTCTGCCTCAGCCTTTTGAATAGCCACTCTGTATCCAGTGATTCTAAATTCTTTTTTTGTGTGTTTTTGAGATGGATGAAAGCTAGCTTTGCATTCACTATGTATGCCAGGCAGGCATGGAATACAAGGTGATCCTCCTGCTTTACCTTCTGTGTGGTGGGTTTACATGCATGTGCTGCAATGCCACACTTTTGAATTCTTCATAATAAAGTATAACCTATTTGATCCTTTATGCTTTTGCCCTTTTCCTCCAAGACCTGTATTTTGCTTTGATAGAGGTGATTTGGTCTGTATCAAATGATCACTTACTTTTTTTACTAAGTGAATCCCTTAAACTTACTGAAATGAAACATTTCTAAAGTGACATCTGAATTTTTTTTTAAATCATAAATTAAAGTAGTTTAAAAGGTCATTTCCAGGTATAGGGAGATGGCTTAGTAGAATAAGCGCTTGCCTGGCAAGTGCAGGGTCCTGAGTTCAATCCCCAGTACCATAAAAAGAAAAAAGAAAAAGAAAAATTTAAAAGGTCATTTCAAGCTTGTTATAAATACAAATTAAAAACAACCCCCCCCCCAAAAAAACCTTCTCTTTGTATTGGGGGTATGGGGGCCAGTTTATCTCAACTTAATTTTTTTTTGGTCTGGGTTTGTAATCATACACATAGTTTAATAGTAGTGTTACCATCTGCTTAGATCTGTAAGCTCAGGTTCTTTTGCTTGTCATTTGGTGAAAAAGAAAAAGGCCTTTTTTTTTTGTTGGCCGAACCGGGGATTGAACTCAGACCCTTGGGCTTGCCAGGGAAGCGCTTACTCTACTGAGCCATCTCTCCAGCCTCCTAAAAGGCCTTTTTTAAAGCTAGCTCAAACTGTCTCTGTCCGGTGTTCAGTAGTCTCCTATGAGAAGGATGATGAATCAAAGTTCCATTTTGCCCTCCTGGTTACATTATTAGGACTGTATGCTTGGTAATTTAAAATGTTTGTTACTGAAGAGCCATATAAATTGAGCAAAACTCTTTCCTCCCTAATTGTTGATATAACTAAGTATTACAGTACCGTGTAAGAAAGAACTCCGCATAACACTGTAAGAACTCTTGGTCCCTGGCCAAGAGCAGTGGGAAAGCTAGGCAAGTTTCATATAGAGTGCTAGTCACACGAGTGTGAAGTAAGGACTGACGCCAGGAGCATGGACCAGGAATCCAGTCATGCAGTTCAGATGAAGAATCTAAGAGGAAGACCTGGCATGAGCAAAATGATAGTAAGCCTGGAGGGCCACAGCCACTTCTTGAGGTGCTGGGTTAGCCACACCATTTAAGGTTCCACTTGTGTTGATCAGGAGAGTCAAAGAAAAGCAAGGATCTCCATGGCTTTATCACTTTAGTTTACACACATACACAAGAATTGTCTTTATTCTCCAGAGTCCTGGAGAGGCAGAGGAAAAGTTCTTCACTTAGCACACGTATGGGCTTGGGATAGAAATACTTGTCTTGGGCTGGCCAAATAGCTCAGTGGATTAAAGTGCTTGCTTAGGCAGACGCGGGAGCCAGGAGTTCGATCCCTGGGCCTGTTGTGCCGACCCCACCCCTGGGGGTGCACTGAGGTGGCAACCTAGACTGGGCGTGGTGGCAAGTGCCTGTAATCCCAAAACTTGGGAGGCTGTAAACAGGAGGATCACTACAAGTGTGATCTACTCAGTGAGACCCTGTAACCTTGTCCTAAATGCCTAAAGAAAAAGAAAAAAGAAATACTTGTCTTATCCCAAAGAAGCTGATGAAGTGCAGTAGGCCCTTGGTAAATGACATCTCTATTCCAGCTCAAATTTTCAAAATGTTTTTGACACTTTCATTTTCCTAACTCAAAAATAATCAAGGTACTTGTTTTGGTAATTTAAAATATTTAACAATAAAGTGCTTCTAGTATTTCAATTACTGTGCTAATTTAGATATATAGATGAATCCTAATTCATACTTTCTGTCAAGGAACTCTAAATATAGTGGACTTCTCCCTTTTGTCCTCTTCTCTCTTTAGATCTGAAGTAATAAGAATGTTACATATGTAAATTATGAAAGGACTCCACTAACGTACTCATCAGTATTTCTTCATTATGGCTCATCCACTAATAATTTATGTAATTATAATACCATGTTTAAGAACTCTCCATCCTGAGCGCCTTCACTGTCTCTTCATTAGCTGAATCCTGAAACCCAGATTCAACCTGTAAAGCCTTGAAGGAATCTATTGTCCTAACTATAGCATCCTTAGCATCATTCATGAATACTCTTGAATGCATATTTAGAAGTGCTTTATCCTTGGGGTGGGCACGTAACTCAGTAGTAGAGCATTTGCCTAGCATATTCGAGGCCCTAATACCAAAAAAAAGTTTTAGCCTTGAATTTGTTTTCAATCCAGTTTTTTTTTTCTTTAACTTTATGTATTTGGTATAGGGTCTCACTATGCAGCTCAGACTCATAGTGATCCTCCTGTTTCAGTCTCCCCAATGCTGGCATTACAGACATACACCACGCCTGCTTTCAGTGGTTGGCTTGATGAGGCCGGCATGGCACGTGGTGTCAGGGTCAAACCTGGGTCCTCGCACTTGCCTACGCAGGCACTTAGACTGCTGAGCTATCTCTGAAGCTTTTCATTCCAGTTTATTCCAGTTTTTATAAAGAACATCCTGTTATTATCCATCTCTGCAACAAAAATGTGAATATTAGATGAATTTTATAATACATGGAAATACTTTGACTCACAGAAAAGTTGTTAAAATAATAGTTCAGAGAGTTCCTAGAATCTTTAGCCAGATTTCCTACATGTTGAGACATTTAACAGTCTTTATCATTCTGTGTGTGTACATGTCATACTTCAGATTTTGCCAGCTAATGTCCAGGTCTTACATTTTACCAGTTGTGCCCCGTTAGAACTCGTTTAAAATTTCCTAAGACTCTTAGTTTGTGAATATTTAATTAAGGTATTCTAAGTAATAGTATTCAGTAGGTCGGAATACAAATTCTTACACTTATTATACCTAAAAAAATTATTGATACTTATCTTTTTTTGGGATGATAGTGACCTATACAAAGTGACTACACGTATCTGTAGATAAATACCTCACTGCCCCACATTGTCTTTTTTGTTTAAGAGACAGGGGCTTGCTGTACAGTTTAGACTGGCCTTAAACTCATGGTGATCATACTACACTGCCTGGGCTTCCTGAGTGCTGATACAAGCATGTACCACATGCTGAGCTCCATATTTTGTTTTTATATCCATAGATACTGAGATAGGTGGGAGTAGAAGTTTGCCTGCGGTTTTGGTTTGGATGGGGTAATGCTGAGGATTTCATCTGGGCCTTTTGCGTGCTAGGCAAGTGTTCTCTCTCCTTCCCAGGCATGACAGTTGTAGTTGTTTTTGTCTTGAGGTCAGCACCAAATGTCAGGAACATAACCTCAAAAAACATGGCTAATGGTTTACCAAGGCTTACCTTCACTAGGGCTTTAGAAGCATGGACAAGAAACCATTGGCCGTGGAGAGTTTTGCTACACAGCTGTTATGTTTGTTTCTTGATCCCCCAAAGATGTTTCACACCCAAGGAAGTTTTCTTCTGTAAAATGAAAGTATCTAAAATTAAGAAAAGTTTGTGTGCTAACTCATGAGGTGTAGAAAAGAAAGTTGATTTGAAAATAGGTTTCATCAGATTATTCATGGCACTATACTTTTTGTAAAATAGTCTTGAAAATGCCACAGTCTTTTTTTTTTTTTGCACCGGTGAACTTAGGCCATGCGCTTACCAGGCAGGTGCTTGTGCTGCTGGCCACAATTCTAAAGCCCACTGATCTGAACTAGTTCTTCCTCTGTTCTTGCCAGTGAATGCACAAAGCATATGCTTGGCTTGATGACTTGTAGATGTTGTCTTTGCTCAGTGTTTCATTTCCCTCCCAATCTGATGGTTTCACAGCTGTTGTTCTGTACTCAGTTCTGTGTTGTAAATAGTTGTTTCAGTGCTTGTTTTAATAGGACTTTACCTCTTCTGTGATGAAATCTGTTGTTCACCTGTCTGCCATTAGACTGAGGCATATAGAGACATACCCATGTTTCTTATCATTCACATTTACACATTGCATGACACCAAGTAGGTCTGGCTTGCTAAATGAGTGAATGAAAGTTTTCACCAGTAACTTACTTATCCTTGGTTTATATCTTCATATAAATGAATATGTAATATGTATATTTTCTGTAAAGCCTAGGTAAATGTAAAATTTTATGAGTACACATTAAAATTTGTAAGTATTGAGGAATGACTTGCATCATATATGCTTTGTTAGAAAATTAAATGGAGTTTGTTATACTCCAGAAAATTATTTTGGAAAAACAACATAGAGGAATTGGTAATTAAAATTACAGCTTGAAGGATTCCTGGCCTTAACCCACTCCTGGACTTTTAAAATATTCATCTTTTTTTTTTAATGTACTTGGTACAGGGTCTCACTAGACAGCTCAGACTCACAGTGATCCTCCGGTTTTCAGCTCTCCCAGCACTGGGATTATAGGTCTGCACCACTATGGCTGGTCTGGGTGGCTGGCTCATTGTGCCCAGGGGCTGGCCTTGGGGGGTGGTGTTGCTGGGGATCAAATCCCTAACATATTTTTCTTAACTGTTTTTTAGGGATGGCTTACATGTAGCTGTGAAGATTGTAAAAAATGTAGGCCGTTATCGTGAGGCAGCTCGTTCAGAAATCCAGGTATTGGAGCACTTGAATAGTACAGATCCCAATAGTGTCTTGTGAGTATACATTTGAGTCATGAGCCCACCGTATTACTTGGAGTAGTCAAAATGCTATGAACTCAGTTGTTATTTTGATCTCTTTTCAGTCGATGTGTCCAGATGTTAGAATGGTTTGATCATCATGGTCATGTTTGTATCGTGTTTGAACTGCTGGGACTCAGTACCTATGACTTCATTAAGGAAAACAGCTTTCTGCCATTTCAAATTGATCATATCAGGCAGATGGCATATCAGATCTGCCAGTCAATAAATTGTAAGTATACTGGGCATATTTTTATAAACACAATAAGTTTTTGTTATTTAAGCAGCATCAAAACTCAACGGACTAAGCGCCTCCTTTGGCAAGTGCAGGGACCAGGGTTCAATCCCGGGGCGTGCCGAGCTGGCCGCTGCAACCCAGCATAGTAGCTCATGCCTGTAATCCCAGCACTGGGGAGGCTGAAACAGGAGGGTCACTATGAGTCTGAACTGCGTAGTGAGACTCTGCCAAATACATAAAATGAAAAATAAAACAAAAAAAACTTGTCATGAAGAACCTACATAATACAGGCAAAGATAAAAGCTCTTTGGACCACCATATCCATTGCTAATCCCCTGTCGCCCCTTTCAGTGCCAGCTACATGTATAAGTGAAACTAATAATGTCTTTTTGCTCTCTTTGTAGTTTTGCATCATAATAAATTAACCCATACAGATCTGAAACCTGAAAATATTTTATTTGTGAAGTCGGACTATATAGTCAAATATAATTCTAAAATGGTAAGTTAAAGACTTGTTTTAATCTTGATGGTTGTCTTTAAAATTAATTTTACTTGGTAATCTTTGAGGGATTTTACTTCCAAACCTCATTATATTTTTATGTTTAACCACAAAAGGACCAGAGCTGGGGTTATAGCTCAGTGGTAGAACTGAGCATGTGTAAGGCCCAAGCTTCAGTCCTCAGTACTGTTTAAAAAAAAAAAAAAGAAAGAAAGAAAACCCTGATAAGCTTTTTTTTAGTAGTATTTTAGAATATTTTGTGCTGCTAGTGAGTTTCATGTATATTCAATTGTTTTTCTCTAGAAACGCGATGAACGCACACTGAAGAACACAGATATCAAAGTTGTGGATTTTGGAAGTGCAACGTATGATGATGAACATCATAGTACTTTGGTGTCCACACGGCACTACAGAGCTCCAGAGGTTATCTTGGGTCAGTAGGCACTAGACTACTTATAACTGAAGACGTTTTTATTCCTTACAGCTTTTATTAGGGTGGGGAAAGGCATGGCTAGAATAGTTTCCTTAGTGGTATACAAAAACATTTTCTGTGTTTATAAAAAATGTGTGAACATTAATAGAAGTATTTTTCTGGCTGATAAAAATGTGTTGCCATTTGTGATACCACTAGATAACCCATGTTAATCCTAAGTGGTACAGAAGAATAGCTTTAGCTAAGTGCATCATAGCAATGTGATTTCAAAGTTCTATCACAAAAGCGTGATTCTGGTAAAAATGTTAACGGCTTGATTGGCAGACTCTTGATTCAGAGTAGATAAAGGTCAAGAAGATTAGAAAGGAGATGATGGGAGAAGTTTATATCAGGTGCTAATGAGAGGTAGTTCTATAGTTCAAATAGCCAAGGAGAGAGTGGATAAAACTCAATTGGGGTCTTTAGCCTTGAGGAAAAGGAATGTGAAAGGTATGCAGAATAGAAGGGTTTCTTGTCTGCTTGTGGAGTATTCCTGAGGGTGAAGGCAGAATTAGGACAGAGGGGAAGATGTAACTTGTGAGTACAACAGGGAAGGCAAGTTATCTTAAGTGTTGATAGTAAATGGGTAAGATTGGGACAGGGTGGGGAAAGGGATGTGGAATTGGGAGAGCATCAGAAATGACTTGTCCAAGAGTGGGTTTGAATGCTGTAGATGGTTGCAGTCACCTGGTGGAAACATATAGTGCCAAGAAAATGGACATGGTTGAAGAAGAAAACTTCTTATCTGAGGTCTTAGGTTCTAGTGTTTGTAGGCTCTATGTGTGTTGACAAGTCAACACCATAATATCCTTGTTTTCAATTGCAGATGGACACTGGAGGCCAACAAAAATGATGGGTATAGTCAGGACCTTTGAATATATTTTTTTTTGGTCTTTAACTCCAGTAATGTTATAGAAAGTGAATGAAAATTTTATTTGAGATACCGGGGATTGGACTCAGGACCCTGAGCTTGCCAGGCAGGCGTTTATTCTACTGAGCTATCTCCCTGGCCCAATAAAAACCTTTTAAAGAAGGTTGTATTTGTATTACTGACTTACTAAATACTCGATCTTTAAAAGATTAAAATGACATCGCTTCTCGGCCTTTTGGCTAAGATCAAATGTAAAGATTAAAATGTCTAGAATTTGTTCTTTGCAACTAAATTTAAGTTTAAGAAGGTTGGGCATATTGTCCATTTCTGACTAGTATTAGCATTGAAAATTGTGAAGGAGAAAGTACATATGATAATGTATATACAACCCGAAGTGTGTGTATCTCTGTCTCCCTGTATATGAATTTAAATCTATAATGTCTGCTTGCTTGTTACAAAAAACTACTTATTTCTATTACAATTTTCATATAACTTATAGTATTTTCAGTGGAAGAAATAAACTCACTTATGCTGGTTGCAATTGATAAGGGTTAAGGAATTATGTTTTGAGATAATTGCAGACCTATTGTTTGCAGTAATGTAGAAATTCCTGGATGTAGCATGCATGAAGCATAATAGTTGTAGGAGTGTTGCTGGCCCCTCTTATAAGGACATTATGGAATGCTAGTCCCTTTCACTGCATATAAGATGCCCTCTTCCAGTTAACTTTTTATATAAGGTGAATCATACTGTCTGATCATTCTGAGAGTAACTTGTAATGTATTATGTTCTCCAGAGAGACTGTAAAGAGCATACTCCTATAGGGAAGGATTTACTGGATTTCCATTTAAAAGTTGTTGAACAGTAAGGTGTTTCTATGTTTGTTTTAAATAGCTCTAGGTTGGTCTCAGCCTTGTGATGTTTGGAGCATAGGTTGCATTCTTATTGAATATTACCTTGGATTCACAGTCTTTCAGGTACGTACCTTGTAATTTTTATTTAATAATTCATGATGAATTCTAAGTGTTAAAAGCATGTTAAATTTTAGTTTCCTTTTTGAAAACTTGCCATATATCATTTTTGAGATTAAAACATATGCAAATTGTCATCTCCTCTAAAACCAGTTAAAAGAAATTTACTGTTAGTGAATGGTCATACCTCATTTAACATGTAATTGACATCTTTAATACAAGGTTTTTAGGGCCAGCCAGATAGCTCAGCACACTAAAGAGCCCAGGTGCAGGAACCAGGGTTCGATCCCCAGCTTGCTGTGCTGGCCCTGTCCCCAGGGCGCAGTGAGACTGCAGTTGAGACTGGGTATGGTGGTGCACTCCTGTAATCCTAGCACTTGGGAGGCTGAAAACAGGACGATCACTAGGAGTCTGATCTGTCTAGTGAGACCCTGTAGACCCTGTACTAAATACATTAAAAAAATAAAAAATACAAGCTTCTTGTATAGCTCATAGTGTCTTATGTTCCCTTTTTTTTTTTTTTAATTTTAATTATAGAGCTCCATGTATTTACATTAGTGTAAATGTTTTAAAAATTTAAACATGGGGGCCGGGGAGATGGCTCAGTAGAATAAGCACTTGCCTGGCAAGGGCCTGAGTTCAATCCTGAGTTCTGCCCCCCCCCAAAAAAAATTAAAACATGGCTAGTTTTGATTTTTCTCAACATTGAGTATCATTTTCTTGTAGAAGAATTCAGATAAACTATTTTACTCTTTAAGTATCCGGCATCTATATATTGTCTTGGGTATTTCTAAGTTCTTAGTAAATGGCATCTCTGTCCTCAAGAAGGTCGTGCAGAAGACAAGGAACAGTGTAAAAAGTGTAGGGGTCCAGGCAGAGAAGCCATCCAGGCCTGCAGTGTGTAAGCGTGTGAAGGAAGAAGCAGTAGTGTATGAACGCAGAGGAGGAGAGGACGCGCTGTTGTGTGAAGGTGATGGCAGCAGTCAGGGACTTTTGTCTACTTTATTTATTTTATCCTTGAAGAAAATAGTTTCCAAATGTAGACTGGCCTAAAGTGAAAACAGTTTTATAGAGTTGCCATTCTAGTCTTTATTTAGAGATTATCCCTCCTATTAACATGTCCCATTTATGAAGTGACGGTGGTAATTGTTGATAGTTGATGTGTTTGTTTATTGGTTTGTTTGTTTATTTATTTATTTATTTATTTGCAGTAGTGGGAGTTGAGCTAGGGACCTTGCACTTGCCAGGCAGACATTTATGCTGCTGAACTGTATCGCTGGCCTGAATTTTTGAAGTGGTTTTTAATTGGCACAACAAAAGTAGCACATTTTGGTTCCCTTTCTTCCCTGGTGATTTTACTTACATGTAAAAGTCTTAAAACCTTTAGTATGCAACTACTGGAGAGTAAATGTAGCTGTGATGTGGTCCAGGTGATGCATTGTTAGTTTTCCTTTGTGGAGTTCTCGGCTAGTTAAGGTTGACTGGAATTTACAACAATGCAGGGACAGAGAAGCAGAGCTAAGAGTCACGTAGGTGGTTATCACACAAGTACAGGTTCGCTGTGGGCCCTTCA
The DNA here is from genome assembly GCA_002564285.1 of Tympanoctomys barrerae. Taxonomy (NCBI): domain Eukaryota; kingdom Metazoa; phylum Chordata; class Mammalia; order Rodentia; family Octodontidae; genus Tympanoctomys; species Tympanoctomys barrerae. The sequence goes on from NDGN011447719.1 coordinate 10,005, forward strand.
CTACACTTTTGTTTTTGGCTGACTTGTAGAAATCTTTTGAAAGTACTCTTGGATTGGTAGACAGGCTTAAAGTCTAGAAGCATGGTTATCCACCAGTTCTGACAGGTGGTGTCAGGATTTATGGTAGTGAGCTACAGGGTCAAGAAAAAGTTAAGCATAGCTCATAATTTTCTTCATTTTGACTCAGTTAAAACAGATACAATTTCAAATGATTTGAAATTATAAGTCACTCAGGTCTTACAGATTAACATTAATTTGAGATGTGTATATTTTTATTCTGTCCTATAAAATAACATTAAACTAAAAATGTTTTAAATATGGAGTTAGATTATTTGTTATGAATTACTGACATTTTGAGGGCTCAGTGCTCCAGGCATTGTAGAAAGTGTTTAGATTTAGAAAGTATTGCACAAGCTTTGCTGTCTAGATCAAGGCTTGGTGAACTGTGCCCCATAGTGAAGGTTGTGTCTGGTGCTTGTTTTAAAAAAGAATTAAGAAAATGGAAATATAGAATAGTAGGTCACTTGCCTAGTATGTGAAAGGGTAGGGCCTGGGTTCGACCCTCAGCCCTACCAAAAAAATGTTGTGAGCAGCCAAATCACATGTTTACTGTTAGGCTCTGTCATGGAAAAGGTTGCCAGCTTCTGCTCTAGAAATCTGCCATTCACGTCAGTTGTGTTTTAACAATTTTCATCTATTCTCCTTTTGCTGAAGCTACATTAATTACTGCTACGTTAAGAATATGAACTTTGATTTGGGGTTATAGCTGACCTTTCCTCATTCATGAGCTATATGAGCTAGAGCTAGTGTGTTAGCATTGTTAAGCTCACATTTCCACATACATAGCTGAGGATTGTTGGGAGGATTATTTGTGGTATATTTTCATTGCATTGGATGTATGTGGAAATTTATAAGTGCCGTTTGTTGGGTAGAGGTTAACTTTGATTAAGCAGCTGATTAAATGAAGCAGCAGTTTGCTGGTGATCTTCACCTGTTCCTTAGTTCAAGAAAGACAAAGAAGGAAGATGTTCTGATTTACATTGAACAAGTTATGATAGGTGCCGATTGCTATCAGATTCTACTAATCCACCTAAGAGACTTTTACTGCATTTGTACCAGGTGGCATAGTTTATTCAGTTTTGTTCCTCCTTCGGGGAACTGTGTGTGGAAATATTGTAGCTGGACAGTCTAGTCTTTCTGTATCAGCACAATATTAAATTCCTGTGTGCTCTCTTAAGATGCATGTAGAAAATAGTGTTTCAGATCCCTTATTTCTACATTTTTTTAGACTCACGATAGTAAAGAGCACCTGGCCATGATGGAGCGAATACTAGGACCCATCCCAGCACACATGATTCAGAAAACAAGGTATGTGTGAAGAATAAAGTCTTTTGCTGGGTATGTGTAGACTCCCCTCTCCAAACTACAGAAGACCCATAATTGTCCCCAAGCACTACATTGATGTTTCTGGTTTTCTGAACTGGTGGCATTATAATACATCCTACCACTTAAAGTCATGTTTTCAAAATACAGTTCAGTGTTTACCTTGTGACCTAATAATGAAATGGTAGGGTTTTTCATACTTAAGGTAAACTTTGTATAAATGTTTTCCTATGTTAATGGAAAAGTAACAGACTGTGAAGGAGCTTACCTTTTGGAGTCATAGTCTAACTTGGAATTTCCTGCTAACCAGTTATATGTCCTTGGACAGTGTACTACTGTGGATCTAAGCACAGCTTCACCAGAGTAGTCAACTCCGGTTTCAAGATTTCTAGTCCCATTCCAGCTCTAGAAATCAGAATAAATGGATTCAGGAACCTCTGTTTAAAGCTGTCACTTTTACACTAAACCATGTATGGTGTTTAGGGAAGCATTTAGTTGGGATGTTAAATCTAAGGGAGTGGAAGACAAAGCAAGATGCCTAAGTGTCGTGTTTTGCTGTTTAGAGGTTTTTTAAGCATTGTAGGCAGGTACATATCTGTGTACTAGAGATGCTGTACCTTGATTTGTCCCCTGTCCCATTTGGGGTGAAGATGCAGATCTTCTGTTACTTCCTAATTCAGACTTCTTTTTCCTTGTAGGAAACGCAAATATTTTCACCATAACCAGCTAGACTGGGATGAACATAGTTCTGCTGGTAGATATGTTAGGAGACGTTGCAAACCCCTAAAGGTAAAAGGGAAAAAGTTAACACTAACAAACAGCATTTACATTATTAGAATCTTTTTTAATGAGAATATTTTTCCCCTAGGAATTTATGCTCAGTCATGATGAAGAACATGAGAAGCTATTTGACCTGGTTCGAAGAATGT
>NDGN011447725.1:0-20227 GCA_002564285.1 Tympanoctomys barrerae
ATGAATATTTATTTGAAAGAGAGTTGATGTAAGGTGAGATTAATAGGTTGTTGCTCTCTTTCCTCCTTCCTTGTTATTCCAAGATGATCAGATGCTTCAAATATTACAACTGCATATACATATAAATAGCTAAATTTAAATGAAGGAAATTAAGTCTGCCATAAAGGAGATCCAAAAAGTGAGTAATTTGGCAAAAAAAAAAATGCCACAAAAACTGTTAAGACTTCTGAATCTCACTCTTAATTTGTCAAAGAAAGCTGGAGGGTAGAGTTCAGTGCAGCATGGAAAATTTTTCTCAGAGTGATGGAGGCCAGTATTCATCTTATATCTAAAGTTCATCGAATTTGAAATAGCCACATTTCTGTTCTCAATAACCATGCTTGAGTCTCTGTCATAGTATATAAAATTCATGACATGGATTCAAACATTCTTCAGTTTAAGTCCCTAATTCCAGTATTGATTTATCATATTTACATCTGAATTCTCTGACACAAAATATGTGGATAAAATATTCATTTGGAGGGAAAAGAACAGTTGGGGTTGAACCCAGGATCTTAACACTAAGCTATATCTACAAACCTTTTTTAGCTATTTTTTACTATGAAACAAGATTACACTAAGTCCCTTAATTGCTCAGGCTGGTGTCAAGATTAGAAAACTCTTCCCTTAGCTTCCTAGAGTGCTGGAGTTATAGGAGGATGCTACTATGCCCAGCTATACTGTCATGTTTCTAAGAATACTCAGTACAGTGTCTTATGTATTTAAAACTTGCTGCTGTATCATAAAAGCGAACACTTTGATCTGTCTCACATATTAGATCTCTCTATATAAACTGCAGTGTAGAGTATAATGACAACATACCATAAATACTTAAATGTAAGATATTCTAGAAGTCCACTTCATCTTTTAGTGCAGTGTCATGTCATTCTTGTTATTCTGACTAGACTCACAAAGTTTGCCTTCGTAGTCATTTTGACTCTGAGGAGGAGCCAGTAGTCACATGGTGTCAAATCCAGTGAATGAAGACTGCTTTCCACTGGCTGTTGCTCAGCAGCGTTATGAGCTGTATTTTTTATCCTACTTCCTAAACACGTTTAGGGAGAGGACTTCTAGAATTGCTTCAGAAAGTGTCAAGAATGATGGAATAAGTAAGAGGGAGTATTTTGAGTGAGGTTAATGGCAATATGTGTTCTTTCTTTTTTTCTTTTTTCGATGGTACCAGGGATTGAACCCAGGACCTTCTGTTTTCCAGGCAAAACACTTATTCCACTGAGCTATCTCCCTGGCCACCAACAATGTGTTTTCAACTATAATGATTTTTATTAAAAATTAACTCTATTTTCCTTTATGTTGTAAATATGAATATATAAATGCACTGTTATCAAAGTAGATGCACTCAGGATTTTAGAAAAGCTTCTTTCGAAAGGCATTTACCTATGAATGCTTCCTAAAGATTAATTTTGTAGCAGAGTGTATGACTTTCCTTACTAATAGATCTCAGATAAAATCATTTGTCCATAAATTGACAAATAAAAATACTTCTTACACGTTTTAGTCTTTGGAAACTAAGTGAAATGTTAAGCCTTTGTGTCCTTTACAATTATCTACTGAGAAACACACGATTGGAGCTATAAAATGTCACTGTTTCTAATCTTAATTTAAAATAAAATATCATTTTGACCTTTGTCAGGAGACTCAACTCCCTCAAAGATAATCTAAATTGAACTAGAGCTTCGATGCAAAACAAAGGTTGTATTTCATTGGGATATATTTAATTTATAAAATGCTTTTTAATTTGATAATTATGTAACCTCTTTATATCTTTTCATGTTTTCCATTTGGGTATTTGGTTTCTTAGTATTGGTTGGCACTATTGACCCGAGGCTTGCATTTCAACTATTGGACTCGACTAACTAAAAGGAACTGCATGCAAAGCATTTTGTCCTGCCAGCTAGAATTTAGTGAGGTGCTCATAGGAAGTTATGTTGTAAGTGACCATGCAGAAATTGAGAAATATAAATCTTCAAAAGGAAAATCTCCAACTATGTGAAACAAAATTTGTCATGAAAATATCAAAGCAGCCCTAATTGTAATCATGAGCATCAGTACCCACTGTCAAAAATAGACAGATAACCTAGACCAAAAAATAAACAAATACCAAATATGAATTAAAGTTTTGAATAAATGGACTTTGTAGATTTCTTGAGTGTTCTACCCCACAACATCAGAATGCACATTCTTCTCAACTGCACATGACATATCTTCCAAAATAGGCCACATACCAGCTCATAGAATATTTTTCACTGAACACAATGGAGTTAAAATTACCACATGCATATTATCAAATCATAGTGCAATGAATTAGAAAATCAATGGCAAAAGGAACCACAAAATTTCATAAAGATGAAAATTAATTAACATCCTTCTGAACAACCAGTGGTTAACAGATTAAATTAAAGAAGAAGTTTAAAATTTTTCTACAATTAAATGATACTGTAAGTATAACATACTGGAACTTATGGGATGTAGTGGATGCAATTCTGTGAAGGAAATTTGTAACAGTAAACAATCAAATCAGAAAAAAAAAATCAAGCTCAGCTAAACAACCTACTGTTGAGCCTCAGACTCCTAGGGAAAAAAAGAACAAGTAAAGTGCAAGGCTCATATGTTGAAACAAATGATAAAGATCAGAACAGAAATTAGTGCAGTGGAGACTAAGTTAATACAGAGTCAATAAATTGAAGAATTGGTTCTTTGAGAGATTAAATAAAACTGACAAATCCTTATGCAGCCTTAACCAAAAGAAAAAAAGGAAAGACTTGAGTCTGTAGAACTACGAATTACAAGGGTGAAATCACAGTACTTATTGATGAAATCTAGAAGATCATCTATGCCTACTTTGAGAAACAATATTTTAATAAGATGGTAAACATAAGAAATGACAGATTCCTAGATACATATGAATTGCCAGATCTGAATTGAAAATCTATGAAAATATTAAAATAATATCCATCAATGAAATAAAGGATATATTTAAAACTCTATCATAAACAAAGGGGCTGTGGAGATGGCTCAGTAGAATAAGTGCTTCCCTGGCAAGCACAAGATTGAATTCAATCCCCAGTTATGATGAAAAAAAAAAAAAAAAGCTCAGGCTATGACAGATCTAGTGCTGAATTCCATAAGAAAATTAAAGAAGACCTAATACCATCACCCCTCAAACTCTTTATTGAAATTGAAATGGACGCAAAACTCTCACATTCATTCCTGGAAGCAAGCATTATATCAATACCAAAACCAGAGAAAGAGCCAACCAAAAAAGAGAACTGCAAGCCAATCTCCATAATGAACAGAGATGCAAAAATTCTTAGTAAGATACTGGCAAACATAATACAGCAAATCATCAAGATTATATATCATGAATAAGTAAGGTTCATCCTGGGAATTCATGAATTGGTGAATATGAATAAATCAATGTAATAAAAAATAAAAATAGACCCAAGTTCAAAAACAATATGATCACCTCAACATGCATAAGAAAAGCATTTGACAAAGTCCATAATCCATTCATGATCAAAGCTCCATTGAAAATTGAAATGAGTGGACTTTATCTCAATCTGATAAAAGCCATCTGTCACATACCAATAGCCAACATCATATTAAATGGACAAAAACCGAAAGCTTTTACTCTAGAATCACTACAGATTTTAGAGACAAGACATGGATGTCCACTTCCACCATCCTTATTCAATATAGTTCTCGGAACATTCACCACAGAAATTAGACAAGAGAAAGAAAAGAAAGAATAAGGATCAGAAAGGAAGAAGCTATATTATCATTATTTGCTGATGACATGATACTCTACATGAAAGACTCCAAAAATTCTACTGAAAGACTTCTAATTTTAGTAGCATAACTGGTTACAAAGTCAACAGTTAAAAATAAATAGTATTCTTGTACACAAATATCCCACTTAGTGTGAGAAAAATTAAGATTTTTCCAATAGCATTCAGAAAAATGAAATACCTAAGAACCAATCTAACAAAGAAATAAACATATATTTACACTGAAAAATACAACATGCTAAAAAGAATGTCAATGAATAACCACTATGAAGACAACATTATGCAGTGTATTATTGAAACTGTCCCACTAATCTGTTTTGAAACTGTTTCATTGCTTTCATTGCTCAATAAAATGAATAAAAATAAATAAATAAAAAGGAGATCAAATAGGTTATCAGAAAATGGAAATATATCCTTTGTTCTTGTGTAGGAGGAACCGATATAGTGAAAATGTTCATACTTCCAAGATTATTATATGGATTTGATGAAGTCCAAATCAAAATTTCAAAAGCATATCTCACAGAATTAGAGAAAAATGATCCTAAAATTCATTTTGAATGAGAAGAAACCTAGAGTAACAAAGGCCTTCCTGGCCAACAAAGACAAGACAGGTGTTCATCATAGTCACTGATTCAAAATTATGCTATAAACCTACTGTGATAAAAACAACATGATGCTGGAGTGAGAGAAAGAAAAGCAAATCAATGTGGATCTGGGGATATAGCTTAGAGGCATAAGCATCTGTTTGACATAAGCAAGGTCCTGAGTTCTATTCCCAATACCAGAAAAAAGAAAGAATGAAAGAAAGAAAGAAAAGGAAGAAAGGAAGAAAGAAAGAGAAAATGCAGAAACCATTCCAAACATACTTAGCCACTTTATCTTTTAAAAAGAGACATACAACCTCACTAGAAGAAAGATAGCCTATTTAATAAATGATTCTGGAAAAACTGGCTTCCCATATACTGAAAATTAAAAGTAGATTCATGTAATTTTTGATACATTAAGCTAAAATCAAAATGGGTCAAACATCTAAATATAAAAACAAAAACACTAAATCTATTGGAAGACAGAATAGGTAGAACTATCAATGACATTGGTTTAGGCAATCACTTTATGTGAAAAACCCTGATTGGACAGAAAATACCACAAAGAATCAACACTTGGGATCTCATCTTTTAAAAATGCTTTTTCACAGAAAAAGTAATAAGCAACAGTGAAGAGACAACACTCAGTGAAAAAACAAATTTGCTAACTGTTCCTTAGACAAAGGACTAATATCTAAAATATGAAAAGAATTTAAAAAATTAGACTCCCCAATTTAAAGACCCAATTCAAAATTAGGGAAAGTAGAAAAAGAGAGAGAGCGAGAGAGAGAGAGGAATACACAGGATAGCTTGGGTGATTGTAATACTATTTTCTGCTGGTCTATTGGAAAAATCAGTTAATGACTAATTTTTTTCTTTTTAATTTTTTTGTAATTTTAACCAACTTTACATGCTTACCTTATAATCTGAACAACAAATTTGGAGACAACAATGTGTAATATAACAACCATTGTTGAATTCCTATCATCTTGTTTAGTGAAATTTTATATTGTATCTAATATTTTATTTTATTAATTTTTGTCTCTTTTAAAGAAACATTGAAAAAAAGATAAATAGGGCTGGCTAGATGGCTCAGCAGACTAAAACACCTTCTTAGGCTGGTACAGGAACTGAATCTAGGCATGGTAGCACATGCCTGTAATCCCAGAGCTGAGGAGGCCGAAAACAGGAGGATCACTATGAGTTAGGCTCTGTACCAANAAAAAAAAAAAAAAAAAAAAAGCTAAATAACATGCCTAAAGGGAAAAAAAAGCATATGAAATGAATAGACTTCTGGGATGAATAAATAGCAATAGAAAATACATGGAATAAGGTTCCACATCACTGGTCACTGGAGAGATGCAAGTTGAAAAAATGCTGAGGTTTTATCTCACCACAGAAATAATGGCTGTTACCAAAAAAACAATTGGTAACAAATACTCCCAGTGCTGTGGGGAAAAAGAACCTCTTTCCATTATTGGTGGGAGTATACTGGTGTAACCACTGTGGAAATCAGTGTGGAGATTCCTCAAAAAACTAAAAGTAGAGGTTCCGTTTGACCCCACGATTTGCCTTCCTATTGTTTCCCTAAAAGAATTGAAAGCATCATACCACAGTGATGCATGCACCGCCATGTTTATAGTAGCGTAGTTAAGACAGCTAAAGCTTGGAATAGCCTAAAAGGCCATCAACTGATGAAAAGTAGGTGTGTTCTTCTATATAATAGAGTACAACTCTGTCATAATGAAGTTTAAGCTTGAGAAATTTCCAGGTAAATGGATGCACCTTGAGACCATACTCTTAGGTGAAATAAATCATATACTCATACATAAATACTGCACTATTTCTCTGGTATGAGAAACTAAAAGTGTGAAAAAGGACTAAATTGTGTAATGAGTATTGGAAAATGGGAAGAAAATGTTCAAATGAGAAGAGAAAAATAGGGGGGGTCAAGGACTTGGAAAAACAAAGAAAATAGAAGGAAAAAGTAGAAACAAAGCATTTGTAAATAAGGAGGGTGAAAGAGAGTAGTGGAATAGGAAAAAATGAAAAAACAAGATATATCATGTGCAGGTACAAATACTCTATGATGAATGTGACCATTATGTATATCGAAAACCTACCAATAGAATTTAAAAAATATAAAGGTTGTCCTGCTAGCTAAGCAGACTACAGTGCCTGCTCAGGCAGAGCGCAGAGGCTGGTGTTCGATCCCTGGCATTCCATGCCAGCCTCACCCACAGGGCACCCTGAGATGGCCATTGAAATTGTGCATGGTGGCACACCAGCACTTGAGAGGACAAAACAGGAGAATCACTATGAGTCCTACCTACATAGTGAGACTTTGGAAACCCTGTCCTAAATACAGAAAATAAAAGCAAATAAAAACAGAAATATTAGAAGATACATAAATGAACAAAAAGAATAGTAACCTTGGACGACAAACTGGGGAAAATTAATCATAATAGTATTTGCTTTAATAAAAATATCATTCATATAATCCTAAGAAAGTAAATATTGTGAGCTGCTTTATTGAAAAAAAAATACAAGACAAAAAATGGTTTTTAAAGAGTAAAAGAATGAAACAGAGGAGAGGAAGTAGAGTTACATAAGTTTAAAAGTCAAGTATGTGTATGTGAGCCTAACCTGTCTCTGTTTCATTCAATACTTCAATAAAAATAATGACCGCAAGACTTTTCAGGATTGTTTTATTTGAAACTGTGGGGATACATAAGAAATACTAGACACTCTGTGAAAGAATAACTTCAAATAACACTGCACTGATTGTCAGAGACTCATCTGCATCCGGGAGGGAACATTGGATTAAGAACGCCTCTTGTGACACCAGAATTCCATCATGAATGTATTTTCCTTTCAGCTTTTAACAAGAGAGAAAAACATGGGCATGAACGTAGGCTTTATACACAGACACTTCACATACAATAGAAATTATATCTTTAAAATTTTGATGTGTTAAGGTTTCCTCCTTAAAGCGGATTATTTATGTTAATTTGATCATAGCTTGTCTTTTGTAGATAACTCAATGATGACTACAATCCCTAGATTTTTAAAATTACTTCATGTTTTTCTGTTGCTTGAGTTATTCAATAAATTTCCTTCATTCAAGTAAAGATATTTATGGAATGCCCACTCTGCACTAGGGACTGTGTGCTTGAAACTGGAAAGATAAAACTTTCAAGAGTATATCTAGAAATAGTTAAACATCTTTGAATTATTACTTAATGAATAAGATACTAGCCATTAGTTTCCCTAATTTTGTGTTGTATTTTTCATTTTTAATTTGCTATAGTTTATGGCATTGAAAATCATTTTTATAGATTATCCAATCATGTCATTATTTTGATTTTAAATTCATATTTGTAAAAAATGGAACCTTTAGATTAATGATATGAGCTAGAAAATTATACTAACTTGCTCAGTGTGTTTGTTACTGAGCATTTTCTTTATCCAAATTTGTACTGGTCAAAATTGTATCAGAATAACTTCTTTGTGTAGTCTGTATACCAGTCTTTATTTGCATTTATGAAGCAGAAAACTAGAGCATATTTTGCCATATTTGGCTCTCTGCTATAGAGCTTTCATCAGCAAAATTTTTAATTATGCTATTGTTTTTTTGGCACAGATGTATGGTCACTAGGGATTAGACCTAGTTTTAAAATTGTTATTTCAGCCATCTGATGTAGATACAGTTTTGCTTTTATAATGCTAAATATGGATTTTTCTGAAAATACTAATTCATACAATGAAAAGCAAGGTTTTGTCCACCATAAACTCTCTAGACTTAAAATTGCTAAACATTCATATTTGTTAGTAGAGTTATTTACTCATCTCTCAAAAAACTAAGCCATAGTCTGAGTGCAATATATTCTACATAATTTCATGCATGCTAAGGCTGAGGCCGGAACTGTACCTGGAGTATATCCGTCACTTGGCTTCTCACAAGGCTTGCTTTGTTTTCCTGCTCCCTCCATCATTTCTCCAGGGACTACCTGCTTAATAAATTACTTATTCTTGAGTCCTTGCTTTAGAATCTGTGACTAAAAAGTCCATTATACCTTTAAAGTTCTTCTACCTGCACTGTGTAGCTTTGTCTTTTTTCATGCTGTCGACTGTTACTTGTAGAAACTCTCACTCTCACTCTCACTCTTTTCCCACTAGCAGGAATACACATGACAGGGTTTTTTCTTGCTGTTTCTGACTTGGTAGAGATGCTCAAACTTGGTGATTTATGCATAATGGTGATATGTAGTTATGGGTGAGAATTTGAATTTTATTGTTGTTGCTTGTTTTGTAGGCATTTCCTATTTCCCACCTAGAGTTTTCTCTTTCTTAGTGTTTCTGAAAAGTGACTTCCACATAAATGCGTGCTACATGAAGCATCCAAGAGCATGAAATGCTGCAATAGACTACCAGTGACAGTGCAGAATGGGAAGAAAGCAAACACCATCGTGCAATATGCTTGCTGTGTCACACTCTGATTGAGTGACACTGATTAGAACGCAGATGCACCAAGTCCTAGTCACCATGGCCCCCCTCCTCTAGTTCCTCACCACAGAGCCGCTACCATGAATCAACTCATGTTTCTTAAGATACCACAGAACTGAATCAAATTAGCTGGTGGTTTTTTAGGATGTCAAGATGTGTGGGCACCTGGCAGCCTGCTGAGCTGAGAAATCTTGGCTTCCTGGGAACATAATTAAAAATGAAGTTTTTGATTATATAATAAACACTTGACAATGTCTCTCTGGTTGTTTTCATATTGCTTTGTCACCAAGCATGATTCTCTAGGACACCCTGGCTCTTCTTGCTAGGATCTTTCTGAGCAGTAGTACAAACCATGTTTCTTAATACACTAAGAGTTGATATGAAATGATGTGCCTACTTAGGAGCTGCTGTGCCCATTTAAATAACATACCCTCAAAAATGCCCTTCTGTGTGTGTCATGGAGAATGCTATGTGTCATCTCCTTTTCTACAAAGTGTGACAAGCTCCAAAGGATCTATTTGCAAAAAGAAAAAAATGTAGTTCACTTTGAAGCAACACTTATTCATCTTTATTTTTTTAATTTACCTCTTTTTCCATTATGACAATAGAAAGATGTACAGCCCACTGTGGGGAGTATATGGTCTATTGTCATGGAGTCTCTAAACTAAAGTTCTTCCTCTATCCATAATGTAAATTCACAGGATAAATGAGACTTTAACAGAAAATCTTTAAACTAAGTTAAGTGAACAGCCTATTCTAATGTCCTTAAGCACTTTAAAACCATGCATTTATCCATTAATAACTAGTATGGTAATTGTAGCATGTTAATGTTTAGGTCATTAAATTTGCTTCCACAGAAAAGAACGGTAGACAATTCCTTGTTCTGCATTCCACATTGACTTACTGCATATTCTTACATGGAATCAAATTTTGTTTCTCTGGAAGCACTGCTTACCTCACCCTGCTTAGTGATTCATTCTGGCCTCCTTCATGATGCTTTTATGTTTCAGTGACATCTACTTGAGTACAGAGATCTGCTGATGCTTCTTATAATAGTGCTTTGACATTTTTGATATTATAGCACATCTCTTTCTTTAATGTTTAGGAAAATATCATTGAGTTTTCAGTCAATTATGGGTATTTGTTGACATAATCATAGAGAAAGAAATTTGGGTATACTTCGCATATAACTTACCTTGAAAATAATATTGTCAAGTCAAAAGAGTGAAGTAAAAAATAAGCTCATTTATTCATAACTGTTCTTATTAGGAAAAAGTTAATCAAATGCTCCTTAATTTGTTATATTTGCTTGGATATTATGTACTTTATTGAAATTTTTTGCTTGGATATTATGTACTTTATTGAAACTTACCACTTTTAAACTATAGCTGAGCTTCACTCCATAGTTTCCTTAGAAAATTGAACACCTATAACATTCTTCTTTTAGATAATTTATTTTACTTAGTATTAGTTTAGTGGAGTTGTAGTAACTCTTCAGGATAGAATCTAATGATACTTCATTGTTATATAATATTTTACTATTAAAAAATCTTTCATTAATGTAATTTATAATAAATAACTGTATTTTAGGAAATGAATTTGTTTCATCCCCATTTACTGGTATTCTTCAGTTCACGAAATATTAAAAAAACACACAAAACATATTTTTTCTTTATTGCCTTAGCTAACAGGAACTTCAGAAGTAAGCCAAGGCTAAATTGCTGAAATTAGCCTCAGGCAAAGTATTTTAAAAAAGCATTTGTATAAATCACTTACTCTTTGCACAATGATCTCATTATACATGACATTTAAATAACAAATATACTTTGGGGACTAATAATAGAATAAACAATAAACATTATATAACCATGACCTGTGAGTTAAAAATGGAAATACCATTAATGTCTTTTTATAGAAAAGTGGTCAAACAAAAATTTTCTCTTCAACAAAGCACCAATCTTCATTTTCCAATTTGATAAAAATATTTTCAAAATTGTTTAACACCTAAGGATTTTTGTACAATACAGAGCACCTAACAGTAATTATCAACTTAATGAATATTTAATGATTTGATTCACAAGTATTTTTCACACAATGTACAATAATTTTTGTTTTGTTTTGTTTTTTGTGAAACCAGGAATTGAACTCAGGCCCCTGCACTTGCCAAGCAAGCACTTATTCTACTGATCTCTCTCCCAATGCCTACAATAATGTTATATAGCATTAGGTGTATTCAATACTATAAAATATTTTATAATGTAAATTAAAGATGCAGACATCTTTTAAATAGGTAAGATAGTCAACTTTTATGAAGATAGAACAGTCCTACTTCCTGATGGGGAAGATGCGGGAACTGTTGACTGTGGCTAAGGCTTAGGTTATCAGGGATAAATGCCACACAAGCCTACAAAGCAAAGGTGTTGGACTTTGATGCAAAGCTTATTGTCATATGTTGGAAGGAGAAATTCAAGTTTATAGTAACTTTTAATAATCTAGCTGTCTAGCTTTTGTAGAACAGATGAGATGTAAGAACAATAGTTTCAGTTCCAGTCCCTTTTATCCCCATTTGTACCTTTTGGAATGGAAATGTTTATCTTGTGCCACTGAATGTTGGAAGTATTTAACTTTCATTTGTACAGGGGCTCACAGCTAAGCGATGGCCTTTAATCTCAGAGAAGACAGGACTTGGAATGTTCAGCAATGCTGAAACTGTTAGAATTTTAGCAACTTCTTGCAAAGCCTCAGTCATTGGGGGAGGTGTCATTGGGGGAGGCTTTATCAAAGATAGCTGAACCTACTGTTTGTGACTGATCCATGGTCCAAAGCTGGGATTAAGGGTGTGAGTACTACATCCACTTTAGGGTGAGTAGGCTGAATACATGTTGGTTCTCTTCTTTGCTGTCTTCCACTGCCTTGAATGTTTGCCTCTGCCATGTGTCACTCTGCTGTGTGTTGAGCCAGATGATTATGTACAAACTATAGGCTAAATAAACTTTTCCTCCCTTAAAAAAATAGTTCATATAGCAATGTATCTTGATACCAAGTTTTTGAAACATATGTAATCACTGACTCATTAACCCATGCTGTAATGAGGGGTGGATCCTCTTTATGAAGAGTGGCATTAAAATGACCATCCATGCCTTGATTATTTGGGAGTCAGAGTCAGAAGCATGTAGGTTTTAGTGGGCCTCTGTCATCTACATTACTTGGAGTAAATAGACCAAGGTAGAATTTCCTCGTTTTTTGAAGAGAGATTGGTTGAAGATTAAAATATTAAGGAATTTAGGTAATTCTAGAGGCCACAGGAAGGTCAGTCAAACATCCCTCCATCTAGCTCATATCCACATTACTCAGCTGGCCACTGGGCTGACAGTCACCACTGATCTGCTGGATGTTTTGTTACTCATTTTGGTGGTTGTTTACTGACGGGTCAGGTGCTTTTAATTATGCTTCAACAGAGTTTCCATTGAAGTTAAGTGTGATGACTCACAAAGAAAATCTACAATTATTGCCAACATAGATTTGTAGGAGGACTTTTTTTTTTTTTTTATTCCCAGAACCAGGGATTGAACTCAGATCCCCATGCTTGCAAGGCAAGCACTTATTCCACTGAACCATCTCCCCAGCCCATAGATTTGTATAAGCTACCTACCTTTTATTCATAATGGAAAGTCTTTTAAGAAACAACAAATACAACTTTCAAATAACAGCAAAGTAATTTTTGGATCCTATACTTCTAGGACATCAGTACCTTATTGCTTTGGCTAAAGTCCTTTGTCAGCAAAGACGCACAACCAAAGGAGCTTTCTTTGTTCTCTAAAATGCTGCTACCAGTGTGCTTTTGATGCAAGCCTTTGTTTGAAGCACAGGTCATTTTGTGATGTTGACTAATTCCTGGTCTGACTGAGGTTGCAGAGGTGAGTGTGGCATTCTGGGAGCGTAAGTTTCTTGACAGCAGTGGGGTTAGTAGGTAGGAGTAAGAGGAGTCAGAGGGGTCCTTCAGCTTTTGGCACTTTCATGACTTCTGTGCTTGTGTATCATGTTCTCTGTTACAAATCCTACTCTAGAAAGTATGACTTACTGGGATCCATAGAATGTGCCCCCTTATAACATCCATCTCTTATTTTTCTGCCTTTTACTTTATTAAACTATCTTTACCAATCTAATGAAGAATACTCTGCTAGCTGCTTAGAAATCAAATTTGACCTGAAAATTGTTTTTCCACAGGGTGTTGTTCACACTCCTAGCAGGGACGTTGTCTTTCTTATATCCTAGCATAAATTCAATCTCCTTGTGTACCTAGGTCTTTTTCTCCCATTTTATTCATTAAAAGTTTATCATCAAGTGCTAATTGTGCAGGGTTTACAGATGCTTACGCATCACATTGGTATTGATGATCACATTTGTCAATTTAAAGACTTTTAGTAAGATATGTATGACAGCATGAAAGAGAGATGGGTGCCTGTAGGGCAGAAGGGACCTGCCCTGGACCCTGCTGCTTTTCTAGGTACTGAGGAGTAGATGGACATGTTTAGACTCTTGCTTCTCTCTTTATCTGTCCTCAAAGAGATATAAGGTGGCTATATTGATTGGAACTTGTAATTAAAGAGTGTTTGAGTATATACTATTAGACTGCCAGTATAGATTTATGAATATAAAAGGCAGTGTACACACATATTTTATATTTTTCAAGGAAAATGATAATTTTATACCAAATACTATGCTTTTCAGAATAAATATAACTTTTGAAATGGTTTTACAGCTTAATCTATGTACAAAATATAGTTCAATTACTTTTTAGTATTAGTTGTTATCTGATGTTTATCACTAAGATACTCGTTGTTTTCATGTTTAACTACACGACTTTGTGATAGAGTTTTCCTCTTTTCTATTGGAAAATATTAAACCCTCTTTAGAACAATTAGAGGAAAAATCTTATTGGCAGTGTATGCTCCTACTATATACTACATTCTACTACAAATTGATTTTTCTTGTGATGTCAATAAGAGAAAATGTCAAAAATTACAATGTTTGAAAGCCATTCCAATAAAATACTGGCTTACAGTTAGATAAAAAGTGAAGGATTATTTTATCCATGGTGGTTAAAAATAGGTACAGCTTCATGTTTGTAGCTAGATTTTTGAATAGACTAAGTTAATTGAGTGTGTTGATGGCAGCTTTTAGCCAAAACCCTGATTTGCACTTCTCCTGTACAGAAACTTTAGCCTACTACTTTATCAGATGCCTATGTCCTATAAGTTAGGGGTAAAAGGGGGGCAGCAACTACCTATGCTGTAAAATATGCTCTGGTGAAAACTTTCCTGTCAAATATATTCTCATTGTATAGACTTACTGGAAGTGACCATAGAAGTGGTCATTAATCTTTCTGTTTAATCTGATATGGTTTGCCTTAAATGATGCAAACATAAAATATTTTTAGTTTTCTTATTTTTGTGAAGCACTCTGCTGCCCCCTTTCCACAAAAATATCTCATTTAATATGTTTATGTTTAGTTGTTCAAATACCTCTAGATGTTTAAGTTTACCATCAGCTATTAAGATAGTAAGAGTAATTTATAGAAAGTCACACAAATTTGCAAGGAGATATGACAATAGAACTGTAAACATGCTTGCTTCCTTAATTTTTAGTTTATTCCCTAGGTTATTTTAAATATATATCATAGGTGAAAGTATTACAATAAACTGCCTACTGTATATTCGTATTTTACTGTCTCTGCTTGGGTCTGTGGAAAAACATATTCACTTTAGTTTCCATGATATCAAGCAATTATTGGCAGTCCACAGTGGGTATCATACTGTGACAAAAGCTAGGAACCATCAAGCGTAAGGCTACATGGAGCGAGACCATGGGCTAAAACTGATTTTTTAAGCCCTGAGAAATCCATTAAATATTAAGAATTGATAGAATTTAATTTTAAGTCTCATTAAAAAGCTTCTTTGTGTCAGAAATATGTATAATGAGGGGCTGGGAAGATAACTCAGTGAAATAAGTGCTTGTCTAGGAAGTGCAAGGTCTTGAGTTCAATCCCTGGTACCATCAAAAAAAAAAAAAAAGGAAAAGAAAAAAAGAAGGAGAAGGAGGAGGAGGAGGAGGATGAAGAGGAGGAGGAGGAGGGGGAGGGGAGAAGAAGAAGGAATACTTACAATGATAAAATATTGGGAAATAATTTAGTAAAACTATTTGTTCCAAAGACCCCCAGACAAAAAATATAAACTCTGGATAAGTGTTTAGTGAAAGATGGTTATTAATTGGAATATTATGAATTCAATGTACACTGTGGGAAAAGAATGGAGGATGATAGTCTATATTCCCCCTTAAAACCGGTTCTTTCCTTTATACTTGGTGACATCCCCTTCTAATAATTTTTCTCCTTTTCTTCTATAACATTGAAGGTTTTCTTCATTGTTTTAAATGATAAATATGGAACTGGAGGCCAAGTGGAATGAAAGTATGTGGCAGTGGAGTGATTGATTTCATACAGCCAATAGTGGCTACAAATGCTCACCAATATCCATTCTGATCATGATGGGGTTAAGCAGATTCTCACAGAAAGGCTGTGTGTATTTACTGATCCATGTACTTGCTTGAACCTCTTCAAATGAAGCTATACATTCTCAGGAAAATGACTGGTTCACATGTCTCTTCAAATTTATAAACCATATCTCCTGGGTCATCTCATACATAAAAAAATCAGCAATAGAAACATTTGAGGTATTATCTTTTCATGCATATTTTTAACTTGTATTCTTTTTTCTTAAGCAGTTCTTTGAAATTAGTTTATGATTCCATTTGTTTGGACTAAGTGATGAGCTCAAATGGACTAGTGTGCTGTCCCTGTCACACTGTGCTCTGATGTTGTACTCTCTTTTGTACAGCTATGTGGGAAATCACCTTCTTAAGCCTTGTTATTTAATACAGCAATTGTGAGCCAGGGCACCATATGAACATTGTTTAATATCTTCTAAACAAAGTCTCGCTTTATCAAATGACTGAGAAGGTTTAGCCATTATTTTAAAACATTAGCTCCAGAAGGAGGCATGCTAAGCACTAATACAAGTACAAGTAGGCATTCCCTTAGAACAGATGTCCTGTAAAAAATGTTTGGAAGCATTTTGACTTCATATGGGGTTAATGTAAAAAACAACCACTGTGCCCAGTGAGAAGAATGAAGGGAAACAAACATGACTTATGATAAGTTTGGGAAAATAAAATCTAAACTATAAACATTAACAGATTATGTTAAATATGAATGTCTTTTAAATAATCTCCAATTTATGGGGGTTTTGTGGGGGTACCAGGAATTGAACTCACGACCTCACACTTTCCAGGCAGGCACACGGCACTGTGCTGCTGAGCTAAATCCCCAGCCCTAGTCTGTAGTTTAGACTTTTAAAGTTTGAATTTTTTTTTTTATTTTAAGGAAGGGTCTACAGGTTGTTCAGGGTCTCATTACTAGATTGGACTCATAGTGATCCACCTGTGTACAGCCTCACAAGAGAGGGGATTCCAGGCACACACCACCACACCCTGTCTCAATTGCCATCTTAGAGCCCGCT
This sequence comes from Tympanoctomys barrerae, assembly GCA_002564285.1. Classification (NCBI taxonomy): domain Eukaryota; kingdom Metazoa; phylum Chordata; class Mammalia; order Rodentia; family Octodontidae; genus Tympanoctomys; species Tympanoctomys barrerae. Next base: position 16,513 of record NDGN011447725.1, read on the forward strand.
GGGGCGGGGCCAGCAAGGCAGGCCCTGGGATCAAACCCAGGCCCCTGCACCTGCTTGCTGGTGCTTTAATCTGCTGAAATATTTGGCTGGTTTTGAAAATTTAATTTTTTTTGTGTGTGTGTGGAACTGAGGTTTGAACTCAGGCCCTTGCGTTTGCCAGGGAAGTCCTTATTCCACTGAGCCATCTCTCCAGCCCTGAAAGTTTAATTTTTTATACACACACACACAGAGGCAGCATTTCACTTCCAACAAAAGATGTCATCATTATAATGCTGTTAACACCAGTGCTTTGTGCTTTCTAGGTTAAAATATGCAGCATGGTGATGCTGCTACCATTTTTTAAGAAGAGAATATAAAATGACATTAGAAATTGTACAGAATTTCACTAAACAAATACCAATTTGACAGTATTTGTTGTATTGCATAGTGTTGTCTTCAGCTTAGTTGTTTAGGTTACCAGGCGTATACCTACCAATTTTTTTTTTAACAGTAAAAATTTGGACTTCACTCATATAAGTCCTTCTAACTGGTCATTTGGAAAGGATTCTCAGGGTTGAAATCATCAAAGGGGCCCCTCCCGTGCTCCATGGTTAGCCACAGTCTCAGCTGGTAATTGACAGTTAAGTGCAACAGCCAGGGAGCTAGCCCAGCAGCATACACACTTGCCTGGCATGAGCGAGGTCCTGAGTCCAATTCCTGGTACGAGAAAAATAATTCTGCCTGACAATTAAGTGAAGTAGCATATGTATTTTCCTAGTATTTGAACTTTTGTTGATGTTCTTTGGATTTAAAAATATCAGTTGTGGTAATTTTAGTTACTGTACCTTCAAAGGCAAAGCACATGGCAAAAATCCACCACGGGCTTGTAATCCAAGAGAATCAAGCTTAAATATTGACCTCCGTATACTTCCTGGTCATATGATCTTGAGAGAAACAATTTTAACTTTTGATGAAAAGATACACATTACTTTGGGGGCTTAGTTTAAAAGAGAACTTTGAAAGATAATTTAATGAACCCAGTAGTGTAAGAGTCAGATCGTTTACCAGGAAACAAAAAGACCCTAGACATCTACTTCACAGAACTACTGTGATACATCTGTCTCCTTCTGTCTCTCTCTCTACATGGATCTGTTGTATTCAAGTACCAGGAGAGGCCCACCCAGCACAGATGAGGGACGGAATTAACAGCAACAAGTATCAACTAGCATAACCAGAGGCAATATTTTCCTTTGAGACGGCCACAGGATTAGTAGCCATCAGAGTGAATCATTGTGAGCCAGCACATATTCAGTGTTCTTACTGCCCTGAGCAGCAGCAACAGACCTTGAAAGGGGACGTGTGCGCGGCGACACCACTCTGCTTGCCTGACTGTTCACACTGAGAAGCCCGTGCGGTACAGTATGGGAGCTGAGGTGGGCTCTTTCTTCCTCTTGACCAAATTCCTAGAATTTGTCTAAACCTGCATTCCAAACAGCACAGACAGAGCAGCGTGTGGCTATTAAAAGGACAAAAATACTTCTGAAGAATACCACTGGTTATGACATAAAATATTGAAAATAGGAGACAATTATTTAGAACAGCAGTGAGCCAAATTTATGAAATTTTTATCACAAAAGTAGAAAGTGATACGAACTATTATGTAATTATTTTAAAAGAATAATTTCAAGAAAATAGGGATGGCTCTGGGAGCTAAGGACACTTATTTATCATAATGTCAAATTCAATGTTAAAATTAATTAACTTTGAAAACTGATAACACATTGAAAAATACAGAGGTCAGATGTGAATGCTGTGATGGAAAGTGTGAGGCAGTTGTTGCTGGGAAGCAGGGCGTGTGGTAGGAGAAAGCAAGGATAAGAGACCGCTCTTCTTCCTTATTAGGTTTGTGGAATTTTTTAACCTTAAAATAAAATTCATATCTTATTCTGACAATTTCACAATTAAAATTAATCTTTAAATTAGAAGAAAACCCACAAGCATTTCACATGTGCTGCAGCTTAACATTTTCAGTATGCTTCATCCAAAGTCTATTTTAAACAGATGAACTTTATGACACACCCATTGCTGCAGTTTAAAAAGGCCAGCTATTCTGACATACCAACCCTTCCCTACTTAATTAGGGAGGATTTACTTGGAACATCTTTTAAGAAGGTAAGGCATATTCTCCATGAACTATAACAACAATAACAACAAAAGCCACACAAAACAAAATAAGACACAAAACCAAACACAACAAACCATAATGTAAGAGTGGAAAAGCCCAAAAAGAAGCCATACCTGTTTCAAACCAATGTTCAACCCAGAAGCTTCAAGCTTCACTAGTTACCAGTGCCACTGTGGACTAGTGTGTGAGCTTGACAGGTAAGAAGAGAAGCTAGGACTACTCTGCATCCTTGCCGATATACTACGTCTCAGACCCAAATGATGATCTTCAGTGGAAGTAGAAATGACTGCGCAGTGAACTAAGAACAAAACAACAAGAATTTCTTGTTCATAAACAAATGGTGTTCATGTTAATAACTGCCTTAACACTTAAAGGAAGATACTTCTGTCAGTTACTTCAACAAACTCACCAAACTCTTTTAAGTAAGAGTGTTCACAAAAGTACTATTCTTTCAATTTTCTAAAGGGAGGAGAGCTATGAAATTGAAGTAAATAGGCTGCACTCAATGGTTATTAAAATAATTAACAAAGCATTGGGGGACCTTTTCTTTAGAAATGAAAGTGCAATTTCATTACTTGAAATAAATTGAGACACTCTTACTTAGTACATTTGTTAATGTACTTAGTACATTTGTTGAAGAAAGCAAGCATGTATTTGAATGTGAGAGAATTAAATACTAAATATAAACAAAATAATAAAACCCCTTTAATTTCTTATTTCCAAGAGTGAAATGTTGAAATAATAAAACAGTTTTATTGTGACTATCTCTGTGTCAATAGGAAAATTATCAAATAGTGTTTGAGCAAAATATGGAAAAACTGGAAACATCTTTTGAAAATCATTCCTATTATCCCCTACCTTGGGTTAACATTGTCTATACCTTTACATATATGTGCACTATCTCGGCTACTTCTTTCTCGTTGCCAGGAAAAGCTACCTGACATCCAAAATTAAGGAAGGAAAGGTTTATTTAGCTCACAGTTAGTGGAAGTCTCAGTCCATAGTTGGCTGGCTGCAAGGCAGGGTGGCACACCGCAGAGGGCTGCTGGTCATGGTGGTGGAAAACAGCAAAGAGAAAAGACAGGAGAAGCGGCTGCTGTAGCTAGCCAGCCTCTCTTGCTGCCTTTTATTCTATGTAGATTATCTGCCCCATGGTGGTTGTAGCACTCATACCCGTAATCCGAGCATTGGATCTTAGATGAATCACAATCTCTGGAGGCCTTCCCCAGTGACTGCATGAGGCTTTAGGGTTACACCTAGGCACAAACAGTAACATCCACCAATTTTTAAATTGGCATTATGCAAATCAAAAATTTACTATTTCTATTGACTCCAATTCAAATAAGAGAATTATGACCAAAATTTGCTATTATTTTCTGAATTTTTAAAATTATGTATATATTATATATTATATGTTATATAATATATATGTATAATGTATTCTGTACAACTTCTCACTATGCAGCTTGGACTTCTAGTGATCCTCCTGTTTTGTTTGTTTGTTTGTTTGTTTGGTGGAACTGGGGATTGAACTCAGGCCCTTGTGCTTGC
>NDGN011447733.1:0-11820 GCA_002564285.1 Tympanoctomys barrerae
GGGAGATAGCTCAGTAGAATAAGCACTTGCCTGGCGAGCGCAAGGGCCTGAGTTCAATCCCTGATTCAAAAAAAAAAAAGAAAAAAAAATCAGAAACAAAACACTGGATTAGATGGAAATTTCTATTTTCAAAATGGTTTCCATGATCAGAATACAGCATTTGTCTGATGCTGATTTTTTTAACAGACACAGTTTGCAAAGGCCAGGCAAGGAATTAAATAGTTTTTAGTGATCAGAATGCCATTTTTTTAAATTTCATAAGGTCTCCGGAAGAAGGTACATGTACATATTATGTTGCTGAAGAAATTGAATCAAAGTTTTTCTCTTAGTTTTGATATTGAAATTCCATAAAATTTGTTACTTTCTTTCCAATATGAAAATAAGCCTGAAATGGCTTATGTGCCAATAGCTTTATCTTCAATTTAATTTCATTAAAAGTCATACAAATTTTATTATGAATTATAATTGATTAATGTTTATGTGAAGTTGGCTAGAAACTACCATAGCACTATTATAATGCAGGATCTGGTCACTGTTTAATATTCCTCCAAAATTTTACAAAAGAAAAACGTAATTTTTTCAAGGCCTCTGGTCATGTAGCTTAGTAAACTGCAAAACAGCCTTAACACTCCACTAAGCACGGAAGGTGATTTAGCTCCATGTTACGGTCTTCCAAGGGCATATCTTCCTACTTGGGCCTGCATGGAATTGAATACTGCCACCATGGACACTTTCCAATTTACGCCTTTATGCCTTCACTATTTTAGTCTAATCCACCCCTGCGTTAGCAGTCATTGACCTTCAGGTACAACAAGTAAATAAGAAGACTAAACAAAAGAAATCACTAAGCATCCCTTATCTCACACTGACACGGCAGTGTCAACATTCAAGTCCTTCTGAAAAATAATGAGTGAGGGCTAGTCATTCCAATTACCTAGGAAACAGGCAGTGGGGAGGGTTTATAAACAGCATTTGGACAAGGGCTGGCTGGCATACGTGAAAATCAGAACAAAATTAATGCCTTGTAATCTGGATACAGAAATTCAGTTAGGATTTGAATTTAATGACTAAGAAAAACAAAAATTTTGATGAACTAAGCTATTGAAACCCAAGGGAAAAAAAGTTTGGTTCCAAGCACCTAAGGCCAATTTTCTTTTTGAGCAGTTGGAGAATTTAAAATAAGCTCCAGAGTTTGCTTATGTTCTATATCCTTTTCAGATAAGCATTTTAATTCCATGCCCTATTCTGATTCACAGGTAGAAAAATCTAACTTTAACACCAGTTGGATGCATATTGATTTGCAATGTAAACCGCATTATATAACGGCAAAAATAACAAGGCGTCCCCTAAAGGTGGTATGATTCTGAGTTTAAGGAGCCCCTGCACCTCAAACCTTCTTTTCTTCCAAAGGGGCCAGTTACTGAAATATGAGTCACCCTTCGGACAGAGGATATTCACGTGGTATTTTGTTGCTGCAGTCAGACAGAACTATTTTGAGGTTCTTGACATGTACGTGTTCACTAGTTTCTAAGCTTTCTTAGATCAGTGGAGTATTTTCTGGATTACCTAAAAAGACAGTGATTGTGCACAGAAAAGACTCAATAAAAATGTGTTCCATAACTGAACAGAAACAAACCTAATGAAGAAAATGTGTATCTTCATTGGTTTTAACAGTTATTTGCCAGATCTGACACATGGCCTTTCAGACACCAAGACTCGGCTCCTGGCCGTTTTTTCGTTTTCATGATTACATTTATTGCTAGTGCTCTCCAGTTTCACTACAGTTTTGCTGTGAATCCCCCCTCCCCCACTTGAACCTATGAAAGTGCAGGCTTTCCTACAAAAGACCCCTAGCTGTGAAGGGGAAACGTGCAGGCATCAGCAGCATTTCTGACGTCTCCGCTGTACTTTGTAAGGGGAGCTTACGTGAGGCCGGAGGCCAAGTCCTCTCGGCTCCCTCTCCAGCGCGCCAGCGCAAGAGCCTTCCTGTGGTCTTGTACAAATGATCTGAATCGGGGTTTGGCTGCTGTTACTACAATCACAGCTACATATACAAAGAGAAACTCATGGGCCTACGTCTACCAGTGCAGGTCACCGTGCTGTTTCCGGCTTTCTGCATCTAACCCTTACTGCAAAAGAACTTCCTGGGTCGGAATGAAGGTGACACAAAGCTGAAGGCCTAGCCCTTTCCCGTGGCTCCTCCTTTCATCCCTTCCCTTGTCTCCTCTACTGGGAGTTCCTTTCCCTACTTTCAAAGTCCAAAAGAATAGAAGCTGTCAACGGCCCTGTGGCATTTCTTCAAGTGCTGCATCAGCTATAATGCTGTGGGGCGGCCTTGTTACTGTCCAAGGAAGCGCTGCAGGTGAAGGCGCAGACTGGCAGGTCCCTGAAGTCCCGCACACGCGTCCTCCTGGCTCAGCTGGGCCTGCTGTTCGTCATCTGCACATCCGCTTGCCCCTCTCGCCTAGGTTTTCGTTTCGTGGAGAACCTCCCCCGGCACAGCTCGCTTGTTCCAGTGGAACCTAAGTTACTTCCAGCAGGGCCAAGATCTGGATCCTGGTTTCTAATTTGACAGAGTTTACCCTTCAGGACTCGGCACACAGCCTTTCCTCAGCTTTTGAACCAGAAAAGTAACACTTATGTCAGCACAGGTTTGCTTCTTTTTCTTTCAACTCAAAATGCTTCCTTTTTAAAGACAATGGCAGAAATAACAACATACCCTTGTCTCGAAACAGGGCCCAGGTTTAGGGGAAGACACTGACGCTGGGCTAATCTGGACAGCTTCCTTACGCTCGGCTTTAACATTAACATCTACAAAGCGCTTTCTGATGTTTTCTAGAAAGGCATAGTGTGTGTCTTTTTTTTTTCTTTTGGTACTGGGAATTGAACTCAGGACATGGTGCTTGCCAGGCAGACACTGCAGCACCGAGCTACATCCGGCCCTTGGTTGATGTTTCAATCAGGGAGTGGTCTTTCCCAATGCTATTCAAGAAGCATAGCAGCTGCAAATGTATCTAATGTCTTATATCTAAATTCTTCATTATCTCAAAAAAATTCCCTAACTAGAGAAACACACGAGACCACCTTTAAGAAAATAATGATGTTTTCCTTATTAGCATATATGACATATGTGCATGATTAGCATATATGAGATTATGCATTATTCATGACATATATAGAATATTCCTATGTACTAATAAAACTAGGAAACTAACTTTGATTATCAATTCACATCGTTTATTCAGCTTCCTATTAAAAATTATTTGATTCCTCCACATGTGCAGTACACAGTGTTCACACGCTTTGCGTGCACTCCGTACGCCTGCACAATACATCTGAGCTCTTTTGTCCATCCCCTGCCCTTCCCTCCCTCTTCTCCAACCAGCTCTTTAAAGGTTATAGGAATCAGTCAAGCAACTGTTGCTCTTTTGAAGCAATCTATAAACTACATGATTTCTGCTTAAATATACAATTTCTATTAAATATTGACTATTGTGTGGAAAGCAGGGGGCATACGCTTACCTGCACAATTCAGAAAGCAGGAAAAGTGAAAGAAAGGAATCTCACCACTCTGACTTCCCACTGCACGTTGATGCAATGAAATTGAATGTGACAGGCACTTTATTAATGATAATGTCATATTTGCCAATGCCTTCCTTTGGCCAAATGAGGAGATAAAAGTAAACTAAGGAAGGACAAAAGGCACAAGTCTGCAGGGCTCCACCCAAACACCAGCTGAGACTTGCACCCATGATGGGAAGTCGCTATGTGAAGCTGTCCTTACACCAAGGGTCTTCAACAGTGTAGAATCTAAGATACGAACTAACCTTGCAAACCTAGAATGCAGTGAAAAGTGATGCGAACAACAGGAAACTTAACTGGGGTTTTTAAAGTTAGAATTTTTAGGATCTCATTACAAAATTTACACTATGAATATCTTTTAAATAAATTTTCACTGAGCAAAGTATCCAAGAAACTATAGAATTTAACTGGCCTTTCTAACAAGAAAAGAAAACCTCATAGATTGAACAGAAATAATCAATACTTACCATTAAACTTTTAAATTTTCTATTTTCTGCAATGTGAAAAAAACCATCTCTTGTTAAAATCTTGATGTGCTTTGCCTCATTATTGTACCTGTGGGCAATGAATAACTTTTGAATATAAATGTGTTTTTAATCAGTAGAAATCAATAATTACCAGAGGGCATGCCCAATAACATTATAGAATTAATTCTGAAGACAAAATATATATCTATGCCAATACAATGGCATCAGCTAATTAACAAAATATATTTTCTAGATTGGATGAAAATAAAACTGAGTTGAGATGGAGTTTGGATTTGACTAATTGTTCTGTTTAATTTACTTAGTTCAGTTTGAGAAGGCAAAAATAGAACAAGACAGTCTAGTAATTTATACTCTTAGAATTTACTAGAAACATACACACATCAAGTCAACAAAATATAATGTCATGAAAGGATTCTAATATGCCAATTAGCAGCCTATAACACATACAACTGTTTTGTAACAGATATTTTTAAGTATTAATGAACTGCCTGGATAGATGCAGGGTTTCTGCTGCAATTAGAACCTCAGTTTTCCACTTCACTATGATGCGCATCAGATGCTCTATGCAATTATGAAAACAGAAAATCTATTTCTGTAAAAGTGCTTGTCCTACTTACTTAATGCTAATTGCATATTCTCCTGACTCTTTGGTCCTGTGCCTCACAAGGTAAGTACTATTTACCCTATTAATAAGTTCAGTCTCTGCCTGCAATCTTTCCATTGCTCCAGCATACCTGTAAGAAACAATAACACAGAAAATCTTAATAATGTACTTGAAAGACAAGAGAGGCTAATACAAACCTGTCAAGATTTTAGTGGCAGATCTGGGCTGTTTTTGCTAATTGCTTTTCTTTAAAAATTCAGATTAAAAAGTCTTTTAATACATCCAAACACAAATGTTTTACAAGCTAACAGCCAAGTGAACAATGCCTAATATATAATAATTGGTTAGTAAATATTTACCAAACAAATCAATGGGACAAAGAGAAGGGTCAGTAGTTGCTGAATCAGAAAAGATAATTGTTGAGAATTTAGGGATAATTAGGGAAAAGAGTTGTGGGAGAGACTACCTGCCTAAGACAGACAGACAGACAGATAGACACACACACACACACACACACACACACACACACACCTTTTATGCATATTACAAAATCTCATTCAAGCATCGTTATGGTTTATGTCTAATTGTCCCCCCAAAGCCTCATGCAGTCATTGGGGCAGCTCCTAGAGTCTGCGATTAATTCATGAGCCACTGCTGGGATTAGGGGTGTGTACAAGGGAAGGAGGGGAGAGGGGCTTGCTGGCTGCTGCAGCTCCTCCCTTTGCTCTTTGCTGTTTTCCACTGCCATGAGCTGCTGCCCTCTGCCAGGCGTCACTCTGCCTTGGAGCCAGCTGAGCGTGGACTGAAAACTCCACTAACCGTGAGCTGGAAAATCTTGCCTTCCTTAACTTTGGGCGTCAGGTATTGTGTCCCAGAAATGAGAGAAGAGTAACCGAGACAAGCATCTTTTTAAGGATCTAGTAACAATTCAAATTATTTTTAAATATTCTCTGGGTATAATATTAATTCTTACAGCCCACAATTTTGCTAACCAATTTTCTTCAGATATTAATAGTAGTGAACGACACTTTAAAAAGCAGTTCTTCCCCCCAAAACCAGAATTCAGTTCTCCCTAGATTATGAAGGTCTCAAGCATACACAAATACCATAGAACAGCTGTCATAAGTAAGGGCCCAAACTCAATCTAGAATTATCTTGAGTCACCACTCACATCAAGTAAAGGCCTGGTATTTACTGGCAAAATATATCAAAGTATTTGGGCAACAGAAATTAAAGGGAGGGCTGGGGAGGTAGCTCAAGGGCATAAGTGCCTGCCTGGCAAGCCCAAGGTCCTGAGTTCAATCCCCAGTACCACAAAAAAAAAAAAAAAAGAAAGAAAGAAAAGAAATTAAAGGGAAAGAATTTATTTCAATCGGCTATCTTTTGAAGCCACTCATGATTTAATACTCCAGAAAATTCTCTGACTCACATATATAAATTAAGTGATTCTGTAAATACCTACTGCTAATCTACACTATTTATTTATTTATTTGCGGAACGAGGGATTGAACTCAGGCCCTTATGCTTGCCAGGGAAGCACTTATTCTACTGAGCCATCTCNCCGGCCCCTTACGCTATTTATTTTAAAAGCACATAGTAGGCACTAACTAAAAGTTTACTGAAGGGCAACATGGTTGGTTTCTATCAAGTACAAAGGAAGAAACAAGGGCACTGTTACGCTGCTGGTAATCTGGACTAAAAAACCATGAACCACAGAGTCTAGTATGATCTGACTCATGTTTAGCTCTACGACATTCTCTTTTACACCCTTCAGCTCTAGACTTTAGCTTCTCTCACGTCCAGCAATTCATTAAGCTCTGTCTTTCTAGCATCGAGGATTGAACCCAGGGCATCAGGCACGCCAGGCCAAAGCTCTGCCACCTAGCGGTAGTCCTAGCCCCCAGGCTTCTCTGGCTGTACTGCCACCTCACGGATAGCAGTTCTGTCTGTAAACATCCTCTACTGAGGCAGCTCCTTCTCATCACTCAGCTTTAGTCTTCTGGACCACCCTATCCGAAGCAAGTCGTCCCTCCCTTTGTACCTTCCACTCCGTTGTTCTCTTAGCAACCCTCTTGCCACAGTTAGTACTAAGTGTATTTATAAAGTAATACAAGAACACAGGGAAGCCATGTTTTACCACGTTATGGCCCTAAGAGAATATCTGATCTCCAAAACATACCAGTGGGGCCAGCGAGATAGCTCAGTGGTCCTCAGGCAATCTTAGGCAAATGCAGAGACTGCGGCTTGATCCCTGGCACCACATGCAGTGCCAGCTCCGCCCCCAGGGTAGGCTGAGCCAGACACACACACACACAAAAGCAAGGCAAAACAAAACAAAACAAAAATAACAGCCTGAACCGTGGCTTGCTCAAGCTCTTTTCTTGAGTCACAGCACAAGTTCTTTCCAAGTAAACTCCCAGTATCACATCTGTACCATTGCCTGTCCCACCGCGGCTACTCTCACCTGCCTTCCACGCTGCTAGCCTAGTGACACTGCTGGCCTCTGCTCCTGTGTGACCGCTGCAGCCTGAGACTCCTTCTGTGCTTTTCCCGGACTAAGCAGCCCCCTGTTCCTCAGCTTACTAGCTAAGGTTTGCTTTTCTGGAAATGGATACATGGGATGTAACGTTCTAAAGGCTCGCATTTATGAAAATACTCATTTTATCTAACACTGGATTTGCAGTACAGTTGGGTATAGAATGCTCAGCGAGAACTTGTTTTGTCTCAATGTTAAGGAGCTGCCCCACTGTCTTCTAATTCCCATTTTGTCTTCTGTATTTCTATTTAGATGTGACCTGACTTGTATTTCCTGGGAATCCTCCAGTTTTCTTTTATATTCTCCATATTGCAAAATTCCACGATGATGTGCTCCTTAGATGGTCTTTTATTTTCATTAGCATTTCTAATTCATAAAGGCAAGACCTTCAGTTCTGACACAAAAAATTTGTACTATTTCTTTGATAACTCTTGCCCTTACTTTTCTCTTTCTGAAGCTAACAGCAAAATGTGTGCTTCCCAGATCAATAGTCTACTTCTCATATATTTTCTCTCAATATTATCTACATCTTTGACTTTAAAAATACATTATTTTTCTACTTTCATATAATACTTAATATATAGGAGCTCATTATTATGATCATTCTTTTTATAAAACATCCAGCTCACAACAATATGATACCTTCTCTTAACTTTGTACATAAAAGCATTTTAAAAAGTCTGCTCACTTTAATGTCTATTTTCAAGTTTCTCTTTTAAATGTGCTGTATTGCTTATGTATTTCAAAGCTTTCCTCCAATGTCTAGTTACCTTTGCTATTAGTTCATATTTAAGATAGCAGTGTCTGAATAATTACTAGACGCTACACATGTGGCACAAAGGTCGGCCTCTGGGAGTGGCCTGGTCACTTGGCAAGAAGCTGAGAGGTGGGCTGGCTAACACCCAAATGTGAAGGTTTCAGTTCTTGCTATTTTTTTCTTCTGGGCTCACATATTTTTTTATGCAGAAGTTCTCCAAATTCCTGTCTGGCTACAAAGGAAGGTGCTCCCTGGAACGAGGCGTCCACTGTGCTGACATGCCCCTTGTGGGACCCGGGAGCATTGGTCCTTAGCGGCGTCCCCCTTGGCTCCGCCCACTCAAGCGGGCATCTCCCTCCCTGAAAGCCTGTCCTCCTACCCGGGGTGGCCCACCCCGGACAAAGCACTAAGCTGCTGACTACCTGGAGAATGCAGTGGGAACCTGGGCACGGACTGCGCCTCTGAACACAGATTTTCAGAGTTGCTTAGTTTTGAAATATTTCCCTGTCTTATGAAGACAATCACCTTGATTTTACATTTTAATTTATGCTGTTATAAGAAACAAAATTCATTGTATATGAGGAAACATCTTTTAAATGGGGAAATAACAAACAGAAATATAGTTGGTGATATGTATTTGAGAATAATCATGCCATTATTCAGTGTAATTTTCTAAACATTTTAGTCTACCTAAGATTGATAGTTTCAGTGTGTGGTGTAGCTGACCATCTTGTTCCTTAGCAGAAGGCATTTTACATGAAACTGTCTGCTTAATTTGAAAAAAAAAAACTGTTCAAATTAGTCAAAAGAGAATAAAAAGTAATTTTAAAATTCTACCATGAAGTATCTTTATTACTTCCTATTTTTGAAGCTCTTCCTTTGTCTCAATATCTTTTTTTTTTTTTTACCATTCTGAATAATACTGTTCTAACTGACTACATGTTCAGTAGAATTTCCCATATGACAAAGGTCCCTCTTAAAACAAAGGGGCCAAAGCCTCTCCTCTGTGCCCTCACTGGCCCCCAGGCACCTGATGAGCTTATTTCACCGATCTATGTAGTTTTGCAGCACTAGTATGCATCTCTAGAACCAAGACCTTTGTAACGATAAAGCTGAGTTCCGGGAACAATGGAAGGAGGAAACAAGGCACCTGGTCACTACGCTCTCATGATTTCTATCAGCTCCTGTTATCTTCTTGGTTTGCTGGTCCATGCTGTTGGCGCAAGCATCCCAATTTAATTCCTGTCAAGACTGCAGTTTTAAATCCTGTAGAAAGTAGGACCTCAGGACGGTCTTACATCAGGTAAGCAAGGATTCCCGTTTCTGTCATAGACCTGTCACACCTTCCTGAGCTACCGCAGCGCTCCATCCTGGAGTGACACAGCACAGGGGTGCACAAAGGCTACAGGGCGGATGGACGAGACTGTGGGGGGGGAGCAGGCCTGCGAGGGAAAGGGCCACATCTGGGGCGACCACTTCCTGGTCACCGAAAAGCTGGCCTCGTGTTTTGCATATTTTGATGACAACAGAAAAGAATCAAATCATGTTACAAACAGCTGACAACTCGGTGCTGCCTATACCTGGACACTGAGTACAGTGCCTACTCTCAGGGTCTTCCATTTGTATTTGCATCCTCATTTTTTATTTGCGTGCACACATTTAAATATTGGGAAACCCTCACATTCGGTCATTTTAAGAGGAACTAAATGTAAACTGAAGGAAGCACAAGTGAGTGAGGAGCACAGCGCCAAGCTCTGTGCTTCGGGTGGGCACGGCAGGGGCAGCTGTCCTGGAGTCCCGCCCCCGCTGGGGCTGCACGGCTAGCCTTCCTCTGCTATCTGCGCTACGACAGTGCCTTTGCCCAGTCGGCCTCACCAAACTACGGGGGAAACACAAGAAAGAACACTTGTGTGCACTGAACACACCCTCCGCAACCGAGGCGCGCTAGCGAGTCTGCAATGGCAACAGCTACGGCTGCTCTGGAGCGTAAGTGCGACTTCTATACTTGAACATATCTAAGGAAAAGAATCACCCTCTCCTCGCAGTCGAGTCTGTGAATGGCCCTTCCGGCCTCCAAGGGAAGAGCGCGCTCCGCTAGGCCCGTACCAGACACGGGCACACGGCACCGCTGCCACATCCCAGGTCGTACCTTTCAGTCCTAAGACCTACTAGCCTCACGGGCTGGTTCTCTGTTTGAAGCAGTGGACTCGACTGTCATTACGCTCCTGCATAACGGAATTCACCTTTCTGCACACCGGCACCCATCTGCCTGCGCTCCCTGCCTTCCGTGGCTGCGACACGAGCGTGCGGTTCCCAGTCAAGTGCACTCAGGGGCACAGACACCAGCCACACACCATGCGCTCTAGATACAGGAAGGTCGGCAACAGGGATTCATGACGGCGTCTGTTACATACGAAAATACCGTCGGCCAGGCCAAATGGAAATGCAACATAGTTTACGACGAAGGCATCCTCGAGCTAAGGGTATGGTGTTTCAACTTAGCCACATGAACATTTTTAATACTTACCAGGGTTGGCAAGAATAATCTACTGGTTTGGGCACCTAAAATATAAAAAGGCAAAAATAGATTAAGTTTACTTAGGGGAAGCTTTTAGAAATCAATCATCAATTCAGTTCGGCTGACTCAGCTCTATAAAACCCTTAAGTGGCACACTCCCGGAACTATCCACGGGCAGTTCTACGCAGAATGAATCACAGCACATGTCAGGTAAGTAGAAAATAATTCATCTCGCTTTAATTCATTCTTTCATTCATTTTACTGCCTCTGTATCTCCAAGAGAGAAGATAGCAGGAAAATACAAACTAGAAACTTTCAATATTTATTTTTAAGGCAATGTAATCCTCCCATAGAAAACTAAAATGAAAATATGATTAAGGGAGCCACACAGCGCTTCACTTTCCAAGACATTTTGGGAAAATATGCAGCACAAACACTCTGTGCGGAGGGCGCCTGAATCGGGTTACACAGAGTCTAAATTTTTCTGGTCTTTAACATCTCACAACTGGAAACGTTTTCTTCGGGGAAATAACATGGAAAATAGCCATTTTCCCCTTTCTCCGATAGGGCTTTGCACAAGAGAAAAAGGTTGCATTTTCTAGGTGCTGATGCCCACTAGGAAACGAACAAAGCCCAAAGGTCTACTAGTATTCATGAAACAACAGCACGAACTGCAGAGAGGGGGACAACTTATACGTTCCTGGGAAAAGATGGAGGATATATTTTCTGTGTTAAGAAATTTCTCATGAATCATGTAAGTCTCTTATGTATACATTGTATAGTATTCCTGAGCTTTCCTATGTTGGTTGATGAAAACTTTTTATTACCTTTACTTTTAACATAGGTTAGAGCATTTTAGAGATTTAGTCACTATGTCTCTAGATAGGCTAATTTTCACAACGATTAATATAATTTTGTTCTTCTAGAGTTTTACATTTTGAAAAATACTATTCTGGTCAGAACATTCCTATAGCTATTAATATTTACATATTTTTAATCCTCTGAGTTATGTATTTTTAATAATACTTTATTAAATCATAGTACAATTACCAAAGCTAAAATATCCATTAAAATTCTGCAAGTTTTTTCATATAGTTTATTTTTACAAATAAATATTGATCTTCAATGTTTTCTGTTTTAGATAAGATATATATGGTTCCTGAAATCAGAAAGAAAAGTAATCTTTCTTCTTTACCTTGCCTGTAACACTCCATGGGGAGGGAGGGAGGAGGGAGGGAGGGAGGGTGAGAAAGAGGGGAGGAAGGAGGGAGAAAGAGAAGGGAGGAGGGAGAGAGAGAAGGGAGGAAGGAGAAAGAGAAGGGAGGAGGGAGAGAG
>NDGN011447746.1:0-11285 GCA_002564285.1 Tympanoctomys barrerae
TCAATGAGACACTTTCCAAGCTGATTAATAGGACATTTTCAATAATTAATACATTGCACATTTCAAGAATTTTTTTTTTTTTTTTGGCACAACCGGGGATTGAACTCAAGCCCTTGCACTTGCCAGAGAAGTGCTTATTCCACTGAGCCACCTCCCCAGCCCCAAGAATGTTTTATAAGGGGATCTTTATCTGTAACTTTTTCAAGACTACCAGGACCATTTATCCAAATACAAGTTTGAAAAAACTCAACTGAGGAGCAGGAAGTATTCCTGATGTGTTTCTAGATGACAGCTGTTATGACTCGTGTCTAGTTGTGCTCCCAAAGCCCCATGCCCTTAGGAGAGTAGTGGCTTCAGAAGTGGCTAGATCTATAGGGTGTGGTGTTGAGATCAATAGTGTGTGGTTACTAAATGAGTCTACTGATGCTTTGGTATAGGTCTGGCTAGGATTAAGGTGTGAGTGCTATGCCTGCCCCCGGGCAAGTAGCCTACAAAAAATATAAGACAAAAAGAAGGCTAATGTGTTTCTCCTGCCAGCTTGCTGTGGACTATTTGTTCTCTATAATGTCCCTCTGCCTTGCCTCCTTGTCTTGGAATTAGCCAACCATGGCCTGAAACCTCTACAGCCTATGAGCCAAATAAATCTTTCCTCCTTCAATTTTGAGTAGTCATTTTTTTTTATCAGCAATAAGAATACTAAGTCAAAATTTGATACCAGAGAATTGGGGTCATTGCACTGACTGTAAATGAGCAGGTACTTCAGAAGCATTTAGAATTGGCTTATGAAGAGTCTGGAAAGGTTCAGAGATGCCACCTGAAAAAGCAGCCCTGGGATCCCTAAGGCTGTACTTGATAGAAGACATAGGTCAGAAGTCAAAAGACCAAAATGCTGGTATAATGCTGACAGTAAAGACAATTTGGGGGAGGTTTGTGTTGGGAAGAAGAACTGCACAGGCTGTTGGACTCCAGAATGTATGTGTTATGCCTTGTCAAAATTTGTCGGCATTTTGCACATGTCCAGAGACTTTGTCTAAGACTAAGACTAAGGGCAGCAAAATAATTAATCTTGTAGAAGAAATTTCAAGAGAGCCTAATGTTAAGGCTGTGGCATGGATGCTTTGTGAGGCTTTTAGCCAGGTCTATGTTGAAAATCAAGTTCAAAGAGAGCAGCAGAACGACTCAAAACATTATGAGTTATGCAAGAAAGAAAAGTTGTGGCCTACAAGGTCTAACAGAAGAGAAATTGATCGCTGAAAAGACTAACAAGAAAGGGCCAGATATTTCAGAAGACAAATGAAAATATGGCCTGAGGACAACAAAACAACTAGCAAGATACCAGATTTTAGAGCCTCAGATTTGCAAAGGTGAAATACTGCTTGGAGAGGAAAGCCCCAGAGCACCATGTTCCAGAATGGTAGTGGCATACAAAATTTGTTCCTTAGACTAGGTTCAGAGAGTTCAGTAATTCAAATACTCAACCCTTACAGTCAAGAGAGAAGGAAGCCTGGCTACTGCTCCAGTTGGCAGCAGATCCTAGTATCACTAAGCTGTTGCTGAATTTAGGTGCATGCACAATGCAAGAGTTACAGGGCCAAGAAGGCTTCCACCCAGATTTCAGCAGAAAGTCTGGGAGGTCAGACAGTGTGCCCCTGAGAGGGCAGTGTGTAAAGCCAAAGATGCAATGGAGACCCCAGAAGTTAAGAGAAGCAGGGAACTTGGATCATCTGAGGAAAGTTACAAGGAGGGAGCAAAGCTAGCCAAAAAGAGAGGCCTTGGGAGCTCCATCCACTAGAAGTGCTGTAGGAGTGGAGCCATCCAAGCCTTTTGGGGTTCACATCTTGCCACAGACTGCACTGGATTTTGCACATGGACCTACAGGACTTAATATTGTCCTATTGGATTTTGAACTTGTTTTGTTTTGCTACCATTCCTTTGTATCACCCTTCTTGTACCTTGGAAATGTCTATCTTGTGCCACTGAATGCTGGAAATGTTTAACTTTATTTTCATTTGTACAGGAGCTTACAGCTATAAGTCTGCCTTAAATCTCAGAGGAGACTTTGGACTTGGACTTTTCAGAAATGGTAAAACTTTTAGGAGTTTGGCAACTCACACAGATGGACTATATACCTTTTGGATAAAGGGATGTGTGTGAATCTATGGAACTAGGAGCAGAATGTCATGTCTTGTGTCTAGAGATTCTCCCAAAGCCTTAGGCAGTCATAAAGGGATTTTTTGAGAGGAGGCTAGATTTAGAGTGTGTGGTGCTTGGATCAAGACTGTGTGATTAGTAAATCAGTCCACTGACTACTTTGGCATGGCTCTGGCAAGGATTAAGGGTGTGAGTGCCACACCTGCACTAGAGTGAGTTGCTTGCATAAAATATAAGCAGAAAAGGGGTCAATGTACTCTCTGTTGCCTGCTTGCTGTGGACTACTACTCCCCTGTATGCTCCTCTGCCATGCCATACTGTCTTGGAGTCAGCTGTCTATAGACCAAGACCTTTACAAACTGTAAGCCAAATAACTTTCTTCCTTTAACCTGAGGTGTTGGGTATTTTATTGCAGCAACAAGGAAAGTCACTAAGATGGCAGTGTATGTTAGAAAAATGAGTGATCTGTTAGCTCATTTTTCTAACATAAGGAAATGCAAAGCAACAAATGGCCAGTGGCAGAGACTGAACACAAGATTACAGAAGAAAAAAAAAATCAAGAGACAAGGGAAAGCGGATATTCTTTTCATACTATTTTGGTCCTGTCTCAAATAGTTCATTGGAATTCAAGAGAAATAAATGTTAGACTAAGAGACCAAGGAGTAGTGGAATGGATACTGCTGTTTCTTCCATCTTTCAGGCAGCTGTGAAACAAATACTTTTAGTGGGAAGTTTGAGTTCTTAAATAACAAAAATCAAATTTAGAGACAGAAATTTCATGACACTAATGGACTCAAAGATTGTTTTTCATAAAAAACCAAATATGAGAAATGCTTCCTATTCCAAATCAACAACTAGAGATGTAGCAGCTACTGAACAATGGATACTCCAGAGCTGCGGCCAGCCCTCACCTAGAGAGACCTCATGCCCATCGCTGCCAGGGTAGCAGGCAATGCCCACATCTTCCCGATGGCTGCAGTCATGCTTTCCCCATTGTCTCCTGGAACACTGAAGGAAAATGGTCTCTTTTCCTGAGCAGCTCACATCATCCAGCCATATAGGCCCTGGGCTTTCTTCAAAATGGTTTGGAGAGACTTGTTTGCCATACCTGCAGTAAAAAAGTAAGCATCATGCACGGAACTGTTGTCTTATGCTTCGAGTAACCATAAAACAATCTAATACAGTGTCAGAACTTCAGAAGGTATTTGCATCTTTTCTTACCTTGGAGCCTCACAGCTGTGTGTGTTTCAGCACACATTTTAATTGTCCTAATTTTTTGATTGATTCAATGAGTAACATCTGGGTAAATCATTCCTGCATTTTGTCTAACGTTTACCCTACTGGCCAGAGATGATGCAGACAATGAGCTAAACCTCAAGTTCCTGACAGTGGAGGTAATCCTGTGAACCACGGAGGGAGAAGGATTGTTTAATTTTGGTCCCTGATGAGCTATCTGAGCTTACCTCACTTCATCAGCTTCTCTAGGCCTTTTTAGGAACTTCTCTAAAATGAAGCATGTGTTTTAATTTAGGAATTTTCTCAAGGAAAGTAGCCAATCCCTGATACAAATCTGGATTTCTAGCCATTAAATTCAAAATAATAACACCGTTCTTAGTATTTCACAGTGATACAAATTCAATGCTTACAAATTATTCTTGTGTTTCCATTAACTTTATTCTATCTATGATATATGTGTTATAATTAATTATAAGTTGTAAAATAGGAAAGATCTGCCTTTGGGTTTGATCTAAAAGGTCCCCTAAAAGGTTCATATGTTCAGTCAAAGGTACAGCTTTTGGAAATCTGATAGGATCATAAAGGTTCTAATGTCACCAAGTGGATGAATCCATTCATGAGTACACTGGCTGAAAGGGCTTATTAGGAGGTGGGGCCTAAGTGAATGACACAGGTCCCTGGAAGGTGGCCTAGAAGCTATAGGCTGATCCCAGTTTTCCTCTCAATGTATAGAGAAGAAAAGCTTAATGGCTTTAAGATACAAAATAAATACAATAAGGAGAAAAATATCAGTACTACTTGATTCTTAATACAGAAAAAAGTCAAATAAATGACATTATCTGTAAATACAAGGTACAAATATTTGCATAACAGATTCATTTAAACAGAAGATGACATTAACAGTTAAATTAAATATCAATAAATTTCATTAATTAATTTAATGTCAATATGTATATGCTACATCTTTTGACCTAATTACTTTTATGACTTCTCTGCCCATGAAAAACAAAATATGGGGCCATTGTGTACATTTATATATTTATGTTATCATTATTTATAACTAAGCAAGGGAAAATGAAATATTTTAACCTAAAAAGCTAATCTGAATATTAAGTAAATAATGGCATGACTATTCAATATATATTACTTTACCATTAAAACTTATGACTGGGTAGCAATATAAAGTAAAAAACATTAATATAAAATTCTTATGTCCACAACTAAAGCTGATATAAAGGTAAAACTTGAGATTTAAAATACCACAATTAAATTCTAGTGAAAAAACTCTTACATACACAATTTTACTGCAAAGCCAGCTTGGGTTTGCAAAGTTAGGTGCTGAGAAGGAAGACATGGATGGGCCCTCAAAAGCCAGTCAGGCTAGAGGGGAAACACAATGCATTACAGAATGTACGTATGCTACACTAGTACAAAAAT
Organism: Tympanoctomys barrerae; assembly: GCA_002564285.1. Taxonomy (NCBI): domain Eukaryota; kingdom Metazoa; phylum Chordata; class Mammalia; order Rodentia; family Octodontidae; genus Tympanoctomys; species Tympanoctomys barrerae. The sequence continues at coordinate 4,825 of NDGN011447746.1, forward strand.
GGAAAAATTGTGGGTAGTTATTCAATTTTCTTTTTTCCAAACTTTCTCTGCTTTATATTACTTTAATGAATGCCTAAACATGGCTTTTCTCAGGCTAAACAAAAGCATATTTTTAAGGTTTTGAAAATATTTGTACTTAGCTCAAACTGAAATGAAGTAATTTCGCCAATTTTTTTCAAATGTGAGAATATTATCTCAAACATTATGTCGAAATACGGAAAACAAAAATGAATGGGCCTTCATAGACAACATTCAAAAATTTAGTCATCATTCAAATATTTAGCTCAAAGGCATTATTTACAGTTACTTTGCTCTGGAATGCATTATGCATGTGGCATGAAATATATCACCCAAAGTTTGATACTCAGCTGCTGAGTGAGTGAGGTTAAGGGTAAGTTCTAAAGGTCATCTCATGACAAGAGAGCTGTTTTTCTCAAGTAAGAGTGACAATTATCATCCCATTCTAAGAAAGGAAATAGCGTAGTACCAAACAATTTAACACTAGACTTTGCTGCTATTTTAGAACCAGTGATGTCAAAACTAACAACCTCCCTTGGGAGTGATGTCTGAGAATGAAATCAGCCATTCAGAGTCTCACTTGAATAGGACAAAGGACCTACAAGACACCCCTGACTTTATCCAAGTATTCATCAGTGCTTCTAGTATTCAGGAAGAACACTGACAGTAAGAAAGGTAAATAAGATAAAGGGTCAGTGGTTGTTCACCATCTTAGAAAATGTCACTGATTTGTTGTTGCAAGTCCACACATAGGTAGGAGGTTGGGTAGATAGGTAGGAAAGCAGATGGTAGACAGAGGATAAATGGAAACAAAGAAAACATGTGTTTTAGTATTCTGAACTAATAATTCAGGGTTAATTACACAATAAGACTTTTAAAGGTATAACTTGGCATTCAGCTGCCTCGTCTCAATGAATCTTACTTAAATCCCAGCTGCCGACAAGCCACGTAAGTATTGAGCTCAGTCCAGCCATCGTCACAGACAGTGCCCCACTGTCCCCTGTAGTACACCTCCAAGCGACCCTCCTGGCTGCCTTTCCCACCTGCAAGCCTGATGACCCCATCTGCAATATGAAGGAGACATCAGGACTAAGCAAAGCAAGTCTGAAAACACACAACGGAACATTAGCATTTGACGAGAGGCACTGCCATAGCTCGCATTCGACCTTTGTTAATCTTACCACTGTACCCAACAGCCTGAGGTCGCTACCTTGTTTCTGAAGCTGGCCACAACATATATCTGTCCTAACACTTATACTCCTACTCTGTGAGTGGAAAAAATCCTGATAAAATGCCAAAGAATCTACATTGATTTTTGTAGATTAAAATAATATTGAGAAAATTTCCCATAACTTCAGTCTCTATAAATCTAAGCAATGCAGATTATTTTATATACATTTAAAAAACAAGAAAACATAGTAACTTCAAAATTTTAACTGCAAATAAAAATTATTGGAATATGAAGACAAAAAAATACTCTGGATAAAGAATAATCTATCATGTCTGTACATTTATTATTCTCTAGGCATTCATGAATTACAAAGACTGGAGTACCTGCCTTGCCTTTGTTCTTTTATTGATAATATAGATCTGAAGTTTGAATCTAATTAATCAATGAATAATTAATTTCCAGAGAATTCAATAAAAAGATTCTAAGTAGAAGCACAGTAACATAAATTTCATTTTAAAAAATAAATTTAAAAATCATTTCCTTCCGAAATAATTCAACCGCTCTGCCTCCATAAAACAAATAATTTGGATAAAGGTCATATTTTTATGACTCTGGGATCTTCTAAAGCAAATAAATGTCTCATAGAAACAACCATTTGTTAATAATAAAATATTTTACTATCTGGAAGGCACCATCACACATATTACCTCATCTGACCATCCTAGCAATAATACAAGACTATCAGCCTTTGAAAGAGGAGGAAGTGCAGTTCAAGAGAATAAAATGCTTTAGCTTAACTCAGCATAAATTATAAATTTCTATTGTATATAAATGTCTTATTCTGCTAATAAAAACACACTGTATAAATTCAATATTCTGTAGGCCCTAAGAAGATAACCTTGATTTTTCTTAAGGTAAGATTAGATAACATCTTTCCTCAAGTTAACTTTGACACAGAAACAATGGTTTGTGTGTGTGTGTGTGTGTGTGTGTGTGTGTATGAGATAGCTTGGATAATTGTACTGCTGATTTCTGCTTATCTCTTGAAAGGAGAAGTTAATGATTAAATTATTTTCCTTCTCCTTTTTAACTTTTTATAACATTTTAGAACCAATTTTGCATGCTAACATGTGGTAAGGTAAACAATTAATTTTAAGACAACATTATGCAGTGTGACAATCATTGTTGAATTTCTATTATTCTGAATTTCTATTATTTCTATTATTTTGTTCTAATTTTTATTACTTTTTATTCTCTTTAAAAAATAAAAAAGAAACAAGTAAAAAAGTAACAATGGATTTGTGATGTTACAACTTCATTCATAGTTTTTTTCTTCCTTCTAAGCATGTAAATTCATACAGATATAACAATTCATATTCAGACATTCTATTCTTATAATACATAACCTATATGGACATGCATGTTGCAATTTGGAATTGTCAGAAAATCACAAGAAAGCTAACTTGCTGTCTTTAACAGTGCGCTTTAATCAATAATCACATCAATACAGTTTTATGCAAGCAATAAACATTCAGACAGTAAGACCAGATAATAGATGAATTAACTAAACATGTAATTATAACACACAATATCTGAAATTTATCATTGCACATTGGTTTTGATTACTATGTACTACATATTGCAACAAAGTCATATTTTATGACTAGCTTTATAGAAACGTCTGACCTGAAACTGCAAAATTCAGAAACATCCTAGAAGAAGGAGGTGACATTTTGATATAGCTTATATAAGATATTTTTGGTTTTAAATACATGGTTTCAGAAAGGTGTAGCAAGTCCAAATGGTGTTTGGGGTAGGGTTGGTAATTTAAGAGGGTGAAACCCTTACCTGTAAGGGGAGTGCAGGACACCCCAGCATCTTCTTTGTGATTGCAGTTGTGCTCACTCCACGAACTCTTTGGACACTGCTCAATTGAAAGTTCATTTCCAGTGCAGTGTACTTCATCCAGCAATATTGGGCCAGATCCTTCCCCAAAATATGCCTGATTCCATGCTTTGGCAATGCCACTGAGTAAACAAAAGAACATAAAAATTCTGGACTCAACACCAAAGGTTGGTTTGACTTACTGTATTTTTTGTTTGTTTGTTTCTGGTAGATACATATTAATTAACTCCCCCTGAAACAATTCTCTCCATCAGTCATGTATGACATTGTGTATTTTATTTACACTTGTTTGCTGTTCTTTGTATTTCCTGACACTGCACATGTTTCAAAGACTGGCAGGCAGCCCCAGTATTTGCCTGCTTTTTCTTCATCAGTAATGGAACTTCATTTGTCCATTTGTTTTGTTCATTTTATTTTGGTTTGGTTTGGTTTTGGTGGTACTGGGGATTGAATCTAGTGCCTTCATACTGAGGTACATCCTTTTTCTTTTGAGATAGTCCTGTTAAATTGGCCAGGTTGGGCTCAAACTCACAATCTCTTGTCTCAGCCTCCCAAAGTGCTAATATTAAAGGGACATGCCACCACACCTGGCTGGAATCTCAGATTTTAGAAAAGCTAATCACTGTCCAAAATGGAGACCACATTTCCCAGCCTCCTCTCCCTCTAGATAGATGACTGAGTTTGTTTGTGGTAAAACATATATAACATAAAACATACAATTTCAAGCATTTTTAAGAGTATAGTACATTTAGTACACTCACTAAATAACCATCAGCATCATCATTCCAAAACTGTTGTCATCATTCCAAAGCAAAACTGCACCATGCCTTGCTTTTACCAATTATATTTATGGAGAAAAGTGCCAGATTCACTTCGGGTATGGCCCTGCTCACTTCCTCCTTTCTGCTGATCCTCCTGGGTAGATCTTGTGAAGCTATGGTGGGCCATGACCTCTCACATGGATGCCAACAGAACCTCAAGCAAGAAGAAGCTCAGGGCCCTAATGACTTGACTGCAGAACCACCAAGATATCCTGGAACTGGCTACCTTGGGTTTCTTAAGAGGGCGATAAACGCATCTAAATTTGTTTAAGCCACTGTTATCTTCAGTCCGCTGTTGCTTGTAGTCAAACCTATTCTCAACAAAAGCACTTTCATCCAAATGTATTCATGGTGAATTTACTTCTCATACAAATAATACTGCGCTCTAGGACCCTGGATTTCAGGGAAGACGATCATAGTCACTGCTGACGTGATTAATGACTTTAAGAGCTGCAAGTCAGCCTCTTTTCACCTTTGAAATTTTAGACTATGACATTTTAGTTTTAAGTTTGTCTTTCAATGATATTGCATCTGTATCCTATCGTTTTACATGCCTATTTTTCACAACATTATAATTATATTGAAAATTTATAATCAAAATATATTGAAAGAAAAATATTGGCTAAATGATTATAATACTTCAGAAATGGTAGTTTTGGATAACGAACTTTGTGATTAAAAATGCATTTCTCTGACTAATTTGAGTAGATACTATGGAAGTTTCTTTTAAGAGAATACATGTCTAAAAATATCAAAACATTTCAAGAGCTGGGGAGATGGCTCAGTGGAATAAGCACTTCCCTGGCAAGTGCAAGAGTCTGAGTTCAATCCCTGGTTCTGCAAAACAAACAAACAAACAAAAAACCCACAAAAATGGAAAAAATTCCAAAGTTAAAAGTTAATTACCTTGAAAACAAAAGTTAAGGAATGTTTATTCCATTATCACCTGGCTCATTGTGTTTAAAATTTGGATAGTGTGCAGGGGGAAGGATAAAGTAATATTTATAAGAAGAGGTAGGAAGGAAGCTGAAGGAAAAAATGTGCTTTCCTTTCCTGCTTGAGCAGAATATTTGTAGAGTCAAATTTTAACATTCGAGAATCTTAACACTTAAATCACTAACATTTGTAGAACAATGGGATCTCTGTAGTCTGTCCCTAAAGATATCAAAGAATAATATCTAGACAGTTAGATAAATGTGATCCACATAGTAAATAAATGCTATCCAAACTATACTGTCAAAATAGCTTAATTTCATGAGTGAATTTGTTTTTCTAAGGGTGATATAATGGTAGAATGGAAAGTCATTTCTACTCCATTGGTTAACAAGAAATAAATGTTTCATTAACAGAATTATTCTAGGGCTGGGAAGATAGCTTATGGTCCAAGAGCAAGGACCTAGGTCTATTCCTGACACTGCATGCTGTGCCATGCTGGGCACCGATCTGGGCACCAAAACCAGGTATAGTGGTGCATGCCTATAATCCCAGTGCTGGGGAAGCTGAGACAGGAGAATCACCATGAGTCTGAGCTGCATAGTGAGACCCTGTACCAAATAAATACATCTTTAAAAAAGTATTTTATGTAAAGGCTTCAGTTATTTTATTTTATTTATTTATTTTTTGTGGTACCGGAATTGAACTTAGGACCCTGCACTTGCCAGGGAAGCGCTTATTCTACTGAGCTATCTTCCCAGGCCCAGTTTCAGTTATTTAAAATCATGTCTAGATGCCTTCAGAAGAGGCATCCAATTTCCAATAGGAAAGATCTATCTTTATATTTTTCTTATCAAAAACACATACAAATACTTCCAGCAGATGCCCAAAATGGTAGATATTACTAAAGCCACACATAACGTATTTTGTTTTCTGTGTATACATACCTATGATAAAAAGACTTTATAAATTAGCCATAGTAAGATATTAACAATAAATAATAATAAATTAGAGCAGTTGTGACAGAATAGCATGATAAATGATGAAAAGAGCTGTAAGAGTCAAACTAATGCAAAGGAATAGCTCAATAAATGTGGGTTCCCTCCCCCATTCTGGAACTATGATATGGGTTTTCCTCCCAGCAATTAAAAAGCAACAAGGATCAACCAAAATCTTGACATTTTTTTGGTCCTAATGTTTGTTTTACTAATGTTTGGTCCCAAGTTTGTTTTACTTATTTGAACATAATCTAAAAACAATATCTTTTTCAGTTTTTACAAATATCGTTTATTTTAATGAAGCTGGTACACACATGTCCATTTAAACCCCATATCCCAGACCAAAAAGCACAAACAAAATCAAAAGGAGCAGTGTTCTGTTATACATACATCCGTGTGAGTAACTTCATTAATTTTGAATGAAAATTAACTTTTCTGGGATCTTCTGATGAGATTTTTTAAAATCTTAAAACCGCTTTCTCTTCAGTGAAGCTATCCTTGGAGTTGATCAATCTCACCATGTCTGTCATCTGGACATGAAAGCTCATCTTCCTCTTCTTTTTGGTCCAGACCCTCAGATTTTAAGCTTCAAGTTAAGGAAAGGTCATTTTTCCA